>APFE030851429.1:177979-208448 GCA_000404065.3 Pinus taeda | reverse complement strand
ATGATCACATAATGAAAATAAAAATATCGGAATATCCAAAAGCAACCTTTATTATATATCCAAATCTCAAAATCAGCCTTTATTTATATTAATATATGAGGTTTCAAGTACAATAAAGACTATAAGGCTGCAAGAGAGAGATCCAAATCAGGATTTTCTGCATTTACATCCCATTCTTTAGAAGGACCATTGTTGTATTGGGAGTCTCCTCCTACATAGTTGAACGACCTTAGTGCTCTTGATTAAATATACGTTTCATGCCCTAGTACCCTAGATGATCTTGATTATTGGGAGTTTCCCCTACATAGAGGGCTTGGTTCTCTTGATTAAATACAAGTTCCATACCCTAGTACATGATAAAATCCAATCAAAACATTGCAATCCCTCCAATCTTGAAATCCTGAAAAACAAATAAGTTTGTTGGATTTTGAGTGAGATCTAAAATTCTACTTTCTCCATATGAAATCCAATGAGGGCGAAACCACTCTCAAACATCCTGAGTCATTTCATGGTAATGTTGAAAATTTAAGTAAAAGGATGAAAATGAAAAATAAAGGAGAATATCACTTTTACTTTAAGAATTTAACATTACCATGAACTGCATATCAACACTAGGGCAAAAATTCGCTTTTATAACTTTAGACATGCATCTAGAAGCAACAAGAAGTCACTAACATACCCTAAAAGTAAATTAAAAAACAAATTAAAAAAAAAAAAATTAAAAAAAACACAAGTTAATGAGGAAACGTGGGTTGTACGGCCCTGAAACGCGTTTCCGGCCGTACTAGCCACGTTTCCATTTCGGGAAACGTGGCAGTACGGCTGGAAACGCGTTTCACAACCGTACCAAACGCGTTTCCGCGTTTCGTACCCGTTTCCGTACAGAAACGGACCTCTATACCACGTTTCCTGCAACATAGATTATGGCCCTTCGGTGACGGATCGTCTCCTGTCGACATCAACTCATTATCCAGGAGATTGATCTAGAGATCCCTTTTGGTACCTTGGAGCTTGCATGCCTCAATGGCAAGTTCTTCGCGCCTGACAGTCAACTTACATCATTGGTCGTCGATTGGGTGATTCCACGAGTGTTCGACTTCAGCGCATTCTTCACACTTTGTGGATTGTACTTGACAGTACCTTGAGAACCATTAGCATTATTGGTGGTTTCTCTCACGCTTGTTAATGGTTTGCATCATCGACCAGTAAGCAAGCGATTTTCTCTCATGCTCGACTTCAACACCTCTATTCGCACGTTAGAATTTGTACTTTGATCAATTGGGTTCAAGACCCCGAACTCAGATTACACATGTTTGCGCTGCGTGGATTGGTTCATGATTACATGACTCCTTGATGGATGGCTGCGCCCATACCTGAGTCTTCATGGATGGTTGCGACCATACCTTTATCATTATCATGGTCTTATTAGCTGGATGGCTGTATCCATACCAGAGACCTAGTTCGTATGTTTTTTGGATGTTGCGTCCATGCCTAGACTACATGTATTTCACTATTAGAGATATCAATTGTACTTGCACCTGCAGATTCTTCCAGATGGTGTTCTAGCTCAGTCGGTTTCATAAAGCATTTCATCCCTCCCAACTCTCTTGGGCTTCATACTTTAGGGGGCATCTGCTACACAGTAATTTGTCACTGCCTTCACTCCCATTCCTTCTACTATGTCATGTGTCCAAGTCAAACATGCTCATACAACAAATTCTCTCTTATGCTGCCAATTGACCCACTTTTCCTAAGTTATCTGCCTCATTGCAACTATGGACTTAATACACGCGCTGAACGACGCTCATAAACAGTGTAGCCGCACTCCCAGCGCAGAAGTACATTTGTTTCTCGCAATGCACTGATTTCATGCCCCGTCACGAGGCTATTTGATATCCTTAGCGATGGTCTGACTGGCTACATTGCTTACTAGTGATGACAGCGCTAAGGATCTGTTATAAACCCGCGATGATCCAGATTGGGCGAATTTGTTCCAACAGTCGGCCTTCTGGATGACTCTAGACCTGGTTGTTGGCCTAGTTTGTGTCGCCCTTCCTTCCCTAGTATGACAGTTCCGTCAATTGTGCTACCTTCCTTGGGGATAAGCTCTCTCTTCCACCTTTCATGGAGACCCCTTCTCCTATTTAAACACTCACCTTTGCAATGATCAGCTAGTTGGTAAATTCTTGGATTGAGCAGTGTTGTTAGTGCTTTTGGGTTTAATAGATAGCTGGTGTGGGTGTGAACAAGTGTGAGAGTGTTGATAGCTTGTGGAAGGTTGTGAAGTGCCCTTGAATTTATGTAAAACTTGTGAGTGAGAGAGAGACTTTGTATGTTGGGAGATCCATCTTCAAAGAGTGAATGCTTGAGGAACACGCTGGCTGGATTCCTCTGAGAAGGCTTGCGACGTCAAGACTTTGGTTGTAAGCTTGCTCTTATTTCATTATTAATGCAATCAATGATGTTTTCCTATGTCTTGTATGTAATTTACTTGATAACTCATGACTTCTTGACTTTGTGAGTAAATAGATCATTGTTGTTTTCCGGTTACATGCTTTGTTGTATTTCCTTTGCATTGTTTCAGGTTGATCACTCATTGAGGAGAAGGAAGTGAAAGTTGGAGCAGCGCAATGGAACTCCATCGACCACTGGTTGAGGTAGGCCTCCAACTATGACTGTTTAAGGAAAGCTATTGTTGATTTGTCCTTGTTTGTGACTAGACCCACTCTAGGGCTAGAGGGGTTGCCTCTATCTGTAGAGGGAACACTTTCCTGCATCACACTTTCCGGCATTATAGGTGGAGCACGTGTCGACGAACACCCCACTTCATAAATGCATTCACGTCACTTGTATGCTTTTCGGTGCAACCTTTGACCTCACTACATTCCATATCCAGTCGATATTCCTTATGTCAACACATATGCCTTGTTTCCCGATCCGGATTGTCTAAACGACGACGTCATTTTCCCGCAGTGTGAGAACATTAATCTAGCACATGCCCCCTGTCACCTCGATTATGTTGATTGTCATTCCCAACACAATCTGAAATACTCTCAGATCATTCACACCCATCCACTTTAATATCCGGCCTGTCACCTTTTTCTCCCTGTCAGATTGACAGCTCCATACGCCTCTCCTCCCTCGCATTTCCACCCTAGATGGATGTTGACTCTCACGTGTCCGCCAACTCGGCTCTTATACGAGCCACCATGGAAGCAGTCACTTCACATGGGCCCACGCTCATTTGATGCATTGCGTACTACACTCAGGGATGACCAGGTGCAGTTGTCGATCTATTGCCGCATTCATTGCAGGTTGGCAGACATGCATTTCATGAACGTTGTCAAAAGCATCGATTTATAAAAACCACTCCACCACCTCTGCTTTTGGCTTTGGACAGTGCCACCTTGGTCGACTGCATTAACAGTGTACAGAAGCATGCTCTTGTTGGCCGATGGTATATCCCGACAATGGAGGACTCTGAGATGAGGAATTGGCTAGGAAAGAAGTGGAAAACTATGCTCGGATACCTGCCTACTATGGTCAGACTAATGAAGGGCTGGTACAGCTTTCACTTTCTCAATGAAGAGGACTTAGAGAAAATCAAGTCCATTCCATGGGTTCATGGAAAAGGCTTTCTGGCCTTGCATAATTGGTACATAGAATATAATCCCCTGCACAATACTCCCATCAATAAATTGATCTGGGTCAAATTACCCGGTCTGCCTATCAAACTATGGACTAAATAGGCTCTAATGGACATAAGAAACGCCATTGGAAAATTTGTCTATGTGGACCCGAGATGCCTTGGTGCACAGGACAAGAGAGTTGCTTGGATTTTCATTGAGAAGGAATTCCGGGGGGGATTTCCTGATCACATCAAACTGCATTGGTAGGATATTAATCTCCATCAAAGGCTAGATTACTGGGGGGTTCCTTTTCGTTGTTCTTTCTGTCACCGAACATGGCACCTGCGTGAACAATGTCCTCTTCGACCTGGAGGTCGCTTACATGGACGGAAATGCTACAATGCTTCCATGCTGTCCAACTCAGATAAGGAACGTCCAAGCATAAAGGGCTAGAGGTTTGCGTCACAAAATCAGAATATACCTCATCCAGGAATGCCTCGAAAAAAATTTCTCATCACCCACTTGCTTTTGGTTCTTTGGTAACATCTCCAATCTTTGTTCCATCCTCCCCAAATATCTCTGATAAGTCAGACTTTCCATTCCCTGGCAATCCTGATCATTTTAATTGCCTCTCTCCTCTAGAACCTACCCCTTGTCAGGACCTTCCAGCTCCTTTTCCGCTTTCACACCCCTATCATAACATTCCATCCACTTCGCATGTTACATATGCACCCTCTCCTATTCCAACCCGTCGTCAACCCAAGGACAAAGGCCTTGTCTCAGTGTCACCCCCCCCAAATCACCCATTACATCCCCTACAAATTCTGTCGGAAGTGACCTGGACTTCCTTTTACAAAGAAAGACCTTAGACCTACATTATCTTACTATCCATAAGCCTAGGGACTCTACCTCCCCACACATCAGCCCTACCTCGGTGGGGAACATCACTATCTGTCGGAAGCAAAACTGAGGTAGCCAACATTTCCGGGGATGAAATAAGAATAATCCATCCCCCTCATTAATGGGTCGTTTCCTTGTTGATGTTCCAATTGCAGACTTTTCTTCCTCTAGGGCCCTTAGAGCATGGCAACCCGATGATCAGCTCACATGACTTGCATCATATCCCTAAACATTTGGGGTCTGGGAGCTAGCCCAAAATTTTTAGCTCTTAAAAAGTTGTTTTTCTCTCTTCACCCATATATCATTCTCATATAGGTATCTATGCATAGTGTCTCACAGGCTTTTCAATACTTTCGGAAAATGTTTTCGAACTGGTACATTTCTGCAACTACTGCTTCGGGTCTCTCTGGGGGTCTGGTGGCCTTATGAGATCCTGCTTGGGTTTCTGTAAAGACCTTTCAGTGTTTTGCGGGTATTCTGCTGGAAGCCAGCTTTCGCGGATTACCTAGCCATGTTCACATTCTCAATGTTTATGCTCCCTACAAAGACAGATTCATTTTTTGGGATCATCTATTCTCCTCTGGAATGATGGAATTGGTTTCTCTTATCATTTCGGGTGACTTGAACTATACCATAAGTCGTGATGAAGTATGGGGCCGATGCAGGAAAATAGACCCATTGGCTGGACTGATTCAAGATGCTATCCTCATGCTTAACTTTGTGGACATATGCCTGGCAAAAATTGTTCCAACATGGGATAATGGTCGTACTGGAACGGCATATGTGGCCAAGAGACTGGATCGCATTCTGATCCACGAACAGTTGTTAGAGAGACTTGGGGATGTACGTGCTGAAACCATCAGTAACTTCATTTCTGACCACAGGTCTATCTCACTGCAATGGAGCAAAATAGGCATCTGTATGGACATTCCCTTCAAATTCAATAGATCCTGGTTGGAAGATCCGAATTTTAATAAGCTAGTTCTGGAGACTTGGGGTCGACAAACTCTTCTTGGAACTTCCGTCGTGATTAATCTCCTTGACAAATTGGACTCCCTTCGTGGGAATGTCAAGCTCTAGCAAAAATAGAAGCACAAGGACCACAAGAAAGAGCTTGTTGATATACAAAATGAAATGGACCAGATTTTGCCCAAAATGTCCTCCCACTGTCTACTTGCGCAGTTTTGGCTCCGAATACATGCACGTGATCTCCGTAAGAAAAACATTCTTTCTATTGAGGAATCTACCTGGAGATTGAAAAGCAGGGCAACCTGGATAAAGGAAGGCGGTTGCAATACTAAATTCTTTCACCGGTATGCAAGCATCACCGTAACATAAAATCCATCCAGGAGATTATGGATGAGGACAGCCAAATTCATCAAACACAAGAAAGAATTTGTAATGCTATTATACATTACTTTCAAAAGGCATATGATAGAAATGACAATACATTGGCGAAGGATCTAATTTGGGGGATAGAGCTTTATTCCACTATGTTCAAGGACTAACAAAATGATGATTTCTACAAGGAAGTCACGGAAGAAGAACTTCTGAATATGCCAAAATATTTTAAGAGTGATAAAAGTCTGGGTCCTGATGGATGGACGATAGAACTTTTTACACATTTTTTTGAACTTCTTAAAAATATCTACTGAGCGTGGTGGAAGAATCTAAGACCAAGGGCTATATACATCAACATACCACTTCTACATATATTGACCTCATTACAAAGAACAACAATGCAAAAAGTTTCTCGGAATTCAGACCTATTTCCTTGTGCAATATTATAGACAAAATTATTTCAAAGACTATAGTAGGCAGAATGCGAAATACTCTCTCGCGATATATCTCTCCAGAACAACATGGGTTTCTTCAGAACGGGCTCATCCATGATGTCGTTGCAAGCACACAGGAGAGTATGCACATGATCCACACCAAGAATCTAAATGCAACTATTTTGCATATTGAACTAAGGAAGGCATACGACTGCCTGGATTGGGGCTTCCTTAGGTGCGTCCTTATCAAAATTGGACTAAGACCTAGATGTATAAATTGGATAATGGCATATGTGGACAATGTAAATTATGTTGTCATAATAAATAGGTATCCAACAAAATATTTTCGGGCTGCTCGAGGTTTGCGGCAGGAATGCTCACTCTCCCCCCTTCTCTTCATTCTGGCGATGGATAGCCTAAGTCTACACCATAAAAGAGCAGTTCTAGAGGAATAGTTCCAGCCACTGAAGATGGGAAGCAACATCAACATCTCCCACAATCTTTTTGTTGATGATATTCTTATCCTAGGTATGCTCTGTCGCTTTCCCTGGTTATGTCTCTTTAATATCTTCAGCAAATTTGCAAATGCTACAAGATTGCACATAAATAATAGCAAATCTGTAATATATCATGGAATTTGCGACATGGAGGTTATCACATATATAGAAGGTTTATTTGGCATCAAGGCAATGTCAATTCAAAAATGAATGAAATACCTAGGATATCGCATAAAACCCTGCTATTACAAAATTGTTGATTGGCAATGGATTATTAACCGTTTCTTCAAAAGGATATCTGGGTGGGAGTTTAGAAGCCTTTCGTTGGGAGGGCGAGTCGTCCTCACCCAAGCAGTATTAGTGCAGATGGGGGTTTATTGGGCTCATCTATATCTCATCCTTGCATCCATTGTTAATGAACTAAACCGCATAACGACAAACTTCATCTTGGGCAGGGGCGGGGGCGGAGGGGGGGGGAAGGGAACCATGAAAGGAAAAAATATCATTTGACCAAACTTTCCAACATTACTTTCCCTAAGGAATTGGGTGGATGGGGGATTATGGACCTTCGTAGGTTTGGTGGAACACTGTTGATGAAATCCTTATGGATTCAGCACAAATACCTTAGAGATAAAAATTTCAAGTTTTGGTACAAAAAGGGCACCATTGGCATCACACAGGGATCTGCCATCTAGCAAAGCTTTCGGAAAATGGATAAAATTTTCTTTCAACAACTTGCATGGAAATTTCAAATTGGGAATTTTATCTTCATTGGTGTCGACCCAATCCTTGTAGCTCGGGAGGAATGCTCCATCCCTCAAAACATCAAGAATCACCTAAATGGACAGGGCATTTTCTTCTAGGGTCAAGCCATAAATGATTGGCAAGGTCCACTTCCCATTTGGAAAGAAGCTCACACTCTTGGCCTTAATGGCCATATGGCTCTGGAATGGAACAAGATCATTGTTGCTATCAAGCACATTGGCATTTGCGCTCAAGTTCTCGAGACTCAATCAGTTGGAAAGGAAAGATGACTGCTGACAACATCATTGTAGCCGATACGTATTTTACTCTTTCCAGGATGTCGGCATTACAAGCAGAACTTCAATTCCCTTTTGCCTTATGGAAAACAAAAATTCCAAATAAAATCATCATCTTCTCATGGCTGGTCTTCCACAATAAGAAACTGATCTGGGAGAAACTACAGAAAACCTTGGCATGGGCCGGGTATATGCTCTAGTTGTAAAAGAGACACTGAAAACAACAATGATATTTTCCTACATTGTCTACATACTGTTCAGGTATGGAAGAAGTTGTCTAAATTTTTTGGTTTTCAGTATATCCTTCATTCCTCCATCAAGGATTCCCTAAAATGGTGGAGCACTCAGAAGTCCCCCTGGAGAGCTATTCTACTATTTATCATATGGGCCATTTGGAACTGGCGAAACATATATCTTTTTCAAAACTTACTAGAGGATTTCCATCTGATCATTGATAGAACCATATCTAACTTCTCTATTATCTCTTCACAATCCACTCGTCCCGGCAATAGCCCATACATGCTCAACAATACACAGTTTCTATAACCGATGGGTTTTTTTGACGGAGCAGCACAAAGAAGTTCCTAGGCATGTGGTGTTTGGATTGCTATATCAATTGAACTATCCTACAGGATCTTTTGGAACTAAGGCTGCGACACCAACAACAAGGCAGAAGCAATAGCTCTATGGGGCCTCTTGTGGTTCAGCGATTTTTTTAATATTCCTTTCTTGTACATATATGGAGACTCGAAGATCATTATTGATCAAGTATTGGGTAATGCCTCCATTAACACCCCTATGCTACAAGGATGGCTAAAGAGGATAGAGCTCCTTTGGCAACTTCATGAAGATTCCACAATCCAGCGTATTGACAGAAGCCAAAACAAGGAAGCAGATAGATTATCAAAAAAAAAATTGTTTGCAATGTCAAGTAAATGGTATTTGGAGATCACCTGGGAGCACAATACATATGACATGGGAGACTTCTTATTTCCGAGTTAAATCTAAACCTCCCTCTTTTTTCTGCAAATCTTATATATGTCTCTTTTTGATTCTGTATATGTCACTTTTGATTTACTGTTCTGAACAATATTTGCATTTTTGCTTTAGAAAAAGTGATGCTTTCTCTGGCCCTGAATACTAAAGAATATATGCACCTAGGGTGATATGACCCTTTTTGCTGGACAATGTATAATTCAATCTGATAGCGCACTTCTTCTCTTCTTATGAGAGACGGAGAACAAGTTTCCAAATCATCTTGTGAATGATATGTATGGCAACTATTTTGTATATTTCTTCACAATTAATATAATATACAGCTTTTTTCTTACGGAAAATTGTCAAAATTTATAAGATTTTGAAGATTAGTATTTCTCATCCAGAATAATTCAAGTTTGTCGAAAAGTTATATGTTTTGCGTTTCACTATTCCAATGCAGAATTTGAGATTATGGGTAAACTCCTGTTTCTCGGACTTGCTGTTTTTCAAAGGTAATGAACAGAGCTTCCAATGTAGAATTTGAGATTATGGATAAACTCCTGTTTCTCGGACTTGCTGTTTTTCAAAGGTAATGAACAGAGCTTCCAATGCAGAATTGGAGATTATGGGTAAACTCCTGTTTCTCGGACTTGCTGGTTTTCAAAGGTAATGAACAGAGGTATCATATTCAAAGATGAATATTAAGATCACAAATACTCCAATGACCATTGCAATGAAAATCAATATTAACTTACTGGATGTGTTGAGTGATTATTCATGTTCACTTTAGGTTTAGTTATCCTCGTAATCTTTTCCAATTGCCAGTAATGAAAATAGTAATACTGTTCATATGCGAATTATTTTCATTATCATTGCACATCACAGGTCGAATTTTATTTTGCGCAACATAGGTTTAATTTTCTTTCCTCAATAATTTGTAAGATTTTTGAAAATGTTATTGTGGATTGTTAAGATTTTTGAAAATGTTATTGCGTATTGTGAAAATAGTAATATTAAAATGTTTTAAAATATAAATTTTAAATAATTATTAGAGATAAAAAAAAAAAAATAAATAAATAAATAAAAATAAATAATAGTTTACTTATTTTATCGTAACAAATTAGTAAACTTTTAAGCATCTTTACTCTTTAAGCATCTTCAACACAATGAATCAAAATTCTTGTTTCAAAATCTTTTAATATATTTTTAATTAAATATGTGTAAATGAATCATCTAAACTTTTAAGCATCTTCAACACAATGAATCAAAATTCTTGCTCCAAAAATTTTTAATATTTTTTTAATTAAATATTTGTAAAATGAATCATCTTAAACAAAAAACCATATGCTATGAATATATTAAAATCTCTAAGACAAAACTATTTCAATTGTCAAAGTTGTAAATTTGAAAATTTTGCTATCATGCCATGGTAATACAAACATCAATTAAATCAATATTAATATTGAAAGATTATTATTAATATTATTAAATTAATAACTTTGATTAATACAATATAAATTTGTTTTATATATATATATATTATATATATATATATATATAATATTTTGAGTAAAGTCTATTCTATTGATATTAAAAAACAAAAAGATATGTACAAAGAGGATTTAACCTCTGAGAGTGCCTTGGCCATCTCTCTGTCAAGAAAGCTTTACAAAACTGATTGTTCCTTCTGCTCTTACAAGTGATGAGCATATCTTGTGGAACCAGAGTAGAACTAGAAGAAGCTAGAAGTGGGCCTAACAGTACTGAAGGATTAAACTAAAATCCAGATTACAAAGTGAAAACATGATTAATAACTGGGCTTTTAGCCAAAAATCTCAAAATTCTTGCCTCCGGTTGGCCGCTAGCTGGATATCGCCTTGCCCAACGACGTAACACTGAATCAAAAAAACAGGAAAACCAAAAACAGAGTGACTACCTTGAAGCTTCAAACATTGTGTTGACATTTACTTGGGTTCATCAGGGCCCTGATCCTTCTCCTCGTCTGAGGCACGCTCCCAAGTGACTATCACTCCATCTTCGACATCCGTTGGATTTACTCCTGGGGGGAGCTTGAGATACAGAATATTTGGGTAAGTGTTATCTGGCCACCGGTCCATCCTACTTGCCTGAGCCGAGACCTGCGGAGTTCCGGTTATACCTTGAGACTCCCCTTCCATCCCCGCTACATGAGGATTAATATTGTGTTCCTCCAACTGGCTCTGCACCGAATTGACCATGGGAGAGAGAGACTGGTCCTTTGTATCTGACTCTGCGCTGATGAGATCCTCCTCCTACGACGAATTGACCAGAGGAGTGGGAGAGTGTTCCTTCGATGTTGCCTCCGGGCTGACTAGATCCTCCTCCTCCTTTGAGAAGATGATAGTAACCATCGCAGTGACAAGCAGTTTGGTCAACCGGCTTCTGAAACGGAATTTGGCGGTCTACACCGAGTTGTTTATCGAAGAGCCAGACTCTTCAAAGGCCTGGGAGGCTGGATAGGCTATGGCGAGTGGAGAAATGCGCTGAGGAGTAGGGCTTCCTCGTCCTCCCGACCCTCCCCTCAGACCTGAATTGCATCCTCTCCTGGGAGTTGCTCTGAGGCGAGGAGCCATGTGCACTTGGTTCTACCGGATAGACACACTCGGAAACAGAGGGTGAAGGAACAAAGGCAGATAATTGGCAATATGCCAGACCGAGGACCAGCCAGAAGAAAAAGAGACCCCAGTTTTTAGCCCACCAGCAACTAATTTAGCCACCCAACTGTGCTTATTTGCCACGATATTAAGCCCGTCCCTCACCCAGGCCACTACAGCAGGATTACAAACAAAAGAGGGACTGCTATCAGGTTTGCGACGCCGAACATCAATTATGGAGACAGAGAGGGATTGCGATGCGCTTACCTTCAGCAACCGAGAGCGAGGCCAGGGTGACTTCGCCTGAGGGCACTGCAGCTTCCCTCGCGAGCAAGACCACCATGAATCTCCCCTGCTACTAACCTCTAGCCTATACAAACCATCAGTTGCGTCTTCCCCTGTGGATAGGCTCGCATCTAGTCTCCATAAAAGCACCAAAGTAACCGCCATCATCATCTGGCTTGTCAAGCCAACATCCTCCGTCTGTGTACTTGGGGAGTGCAGCGGTAATAAATTGCAGTGAATGCCTTTCACCTCATACTGGATATGAGCCCGAGACTCGTCCTCCGCCACCTGCCAGCTGCTGTCTGCGCGTGGCTTCATCGCTAAAATCATTAAAGGCTAATGAATTCACCCGCATCCAGGTTTAAATTTGTTATATTATAATAGATAGTATATATTAATATATCATGATATATATTAACCCTAGATATCTATGGGAGGGATGAACAAAGACAGAGTGATAGAGGGAGTGAGAGAAAGAGAGAGGAGGAGAAAGGGAGGGATAGGGGATGGAGTTGGAAGGAAAGAGAGGTTGGGAAGAAGAAATACATAGAGAGAGAAAAGTGGAGAGAGAGGGAGTGACAAGGAAGAGATGGAGAGAGAGTGTGTACGTTTAGGGAGTGATATACAGAGACAAAGGAGAGATGGAGGACGGGGGGGAAGAAGGAGAGAGAATGAGAGAGGGAGGGAGATAGTGACAAAGTTGGAGGGCGAAGAGAGAGAGAGAAAGGGAGAGAGAGGAAGGTAGAGAGCGGGGACATGAGAAGGAGAAGGAGAGAGGAAGAGGGAGAGAGAGATATATAGATATGGAGAAAGAGTGTGTATGTTTTGGGGGTGATATAGAGACACAAAAGAGAAAGAGGGAGATAGAGCTATACATGGAAGGTGAAGAGATGGAAGAAGAAAAGGATAGAAAGAGGGGTAGATAAATATGGAGAGAGAGAGTGTGTGTATTTTGAGGGGGGTTGAGATAGAGAGAAAAAGAATGATATATGGAGCGAGATAAAGATATAGATGGGAGGGAAGAGAGGGAATAATATATCTTGCACTAGATGCATTTATTTTAGTGTAGATAGTCATTTCTAATCCTCTTTGATTGCTTTCACAAAAGGAGATAAATTGAAGGAGAGGGGAGAGGAGAGAGAGAGAGAGAGAGAGAGAGAGACAAAAAGATGGAGAGGGAGAGAGAAGGAGAGAGGAAGGGAGATAGAGACAAGGTTGGAGGGAAGAGAGAGAGAGAGAGAGAGAGAGAGAGAGAGAGAGAGGAAGGACGAGAAAGGGAGGGAGTGAGAGGAGGAGAGAGGGAGGGGAAAAGAAATGGAGTTGTAAGCATAGAGATGGAGGGAAGAAGAAATACATAGAGAGAGAAAAGTTGAGGGCAAGAGAGAGGGAGTGACAAGGCAGAGATGGAGAGAGAATGCATATGTTTGGGGGTGTGATAGAGAGACAAAGAAGGGGAGATGGATGGAGATATAGATATAGATGGGGGGAGGACAGGGAAGAAGATATATTGCACTAGATGCATTGATTTTAGTGTAGATGTTGATTTCTAATGCTATTTGTTTGATTGCACTAAATGAATTGATTTCAAAATAAATGTTTTCTAATTCTATTTGATTGTTTGCACTAGATGCATTGATTTCAATGTAGATGTTGATTTCTAATTCTATTTGATTTCTTGTACTAGATGCATTGATTACAATGTAGATGGTGATTTATGATCCTATTTGATTGCTTGCGCTAGATGTATTGATTTTAGTGTAGATGTTGATTTCTAATGGTATTTGATTGCTTGCACTAGATGCGTTGATTTTATTGTAGATGTTGAATTCTAATCCTATTTGATTGCTTGCACTAGATATATTGATTTGAGTATAGACATTTTCTAATTCTATTTGATTGTTTGCACTAGATGCATTCATTTCAATGTAGAGGTTGATTTCTAATTCTATTTTATTGCTTGCACTAGATGCATTGGTTTCAATGTAAATGTTGATTTCTAATTATATTTTCTTGTTTGCACTAGATGCATTGATTTCAGTGTAGATATTGATTTCTAATCCTTTTTTTATTTCTTGCATTAGATGCATTGATTTCAGTGCAAGTGTTTTTTTCTAATCATTTGATTGCTTACATTAGATGCATTAAATTCATTGTAGATGTTTTTCTTTCTAACCCTATTTGATTTAGTGCATTAGATGCATTGATTTCAGTGTAAATGTTGATCTATGATTTGATGTAACTGGATGTATGATGGTACATTAATTTTAAAGTGATTGGATTGACAATGTAATTGATTTTAGTGTAAGCACAAAAAAATTATTGACATTATGCATTGATTTTTATGTTATAGTAATTCAACCTATTAATATTAGAGAGAAAGAGAGAGAAGGTATGATGTTTATTACAATAGCTCGAGTTAAAATTTTTAATGATTTATAATTTTAACTTACCTTTTCATATAATCGATATGAAAAATCGAAAAACTAACATGGGTGATAATAATAATAATAGAATAAAATAGTTTGAGATTGATCACAATGAAGACTATTAGTAATTGCATACATTATTATTATTCACATTTTCTTCCATTCAACACTATTACTGATCCAAAATGGATCTAACATAGACTTCTAAGTCTATGAATTTTTCTCACAGAGGAAAAATGAAAGTCAAAGGATGCTCCTGGAAATAGTCTCATTGCAGATATCTCTTCATTTTGAATCTAACACAATTTGAATGGGCGAAAACGGACTTCGGATGAAGAAGTTATTGTAAAAAGAAATTGTCCTTTGTTCTTTGAAAATGAGGCATTTTCTTATTAAATGGGACTTAGGAGAAATAAAGGCTTTCTATATAAATATCACATCAGAAAGGTGCAAAGGGCGGACATAGACCCAAGGCCGGATGGACCCCCGATCAACGATCTTCGACTTATCGCATTGAAGGTGGGTTGCATGTGATATCGGGACCCAACCGAAGCCGATTGCGATATGCAATGATCGGATCAGCGGATCGACATCGACATGTTCCATGGTATATGGAAAGAACCCCCGGGCCGTAGCGATAGCGATTGCAATTGTGATTGGCCAATCGATGGATCGACGATCAACATAGTTAAAGGGAAGACCCCTGGGCCATTGCGACAACGATATTGCGATATTCCAATATAGCGATGGGGCCGATAGTGATACATCGATATCGATGATCGACGATCGGTGATCCCCGATACAAAGAGTCGATGCACATACACGACATGCGATTGCGATATGCGATCAGAGGCATGAACTCGATGGGATTATGAAATTGGTTTCATAATATTTGAAATCTGGGTTATGCTTATTTTCAATGTGTTCCTGTGTAATTGGGTTTTTGGCCATTTCGCCATGCAACTTGTGATTTGCAATAGAATGGCAAAGCCGATGGGTTTATAGATGCGATTGCATACATTTTGAGTTCTGGCTCATGGATAATGAATGTGTTTTCATGCGTTTTCCTGTGTATTTTACGTTATATTGCATTTTCGGGACTTCTGTATAGAAAGGAAAAAACGACTGGGTTTCTTATGCCCGCCGGTTCATTTCCATTTGGAAACAAGCATCATCCCTTGTGCCACGCTGCAGGCGGGCATTTCTGTAACAGGGATGTGTTTTGAAGCATGAAGAGGCAGAGGTGGGAAAAGGAATGATTTCTCATGATCAAAGGGACAGAGGAACGATTGTGGAAGCCACAAAGTCAAAGAATGCCTCACAAAAGCCAGAGAGCATGATTGACAGGCAACACAGAGAGTTTAGAGGTCACTGGAAGGTTGTTGAGAGTCGCTTGGAGGTCAAGCAGACTACAGAGGCACACAGAGGCCGACAGAAGCTCAGAGAGAGCCAGAGCCAAAGGCATATCCAAGAGCCAGAGCCAGAGCTAAGAGCGAGAGCCAGAGTCAGAGCCAGAGCCAGAGAGCTCACAACAAACATCTAAGAGCCATGGTGTCGTATTGAAGCTGCAAAATAGAAAAGAGATCAAATGATCCAGTTGTTGCTGGTGTCCAAAATGTGCTGAAGATAGAAGAAGGCATTCCAGAGACAGTTAAGAGAATTTTGAGGGAGTCAGAGAAACCAGAAGCTCAAGAAGCTCATAGCACTAACTGAAGGATTCAAGTCTAGAGAAGCCTAGATCTGTCTGCAGAGTGAGAACAACCAACAAGGTAAGGTGGCATTCTAAACCCATAGGTTCAGTGTAAACCAATGGAGTTGAGTGTGCAGCTTGTAAAAGATTTCAGCCATAATCCCAAATATTCTAGTCAAGTTGATTGGAGCTCAAGGAGACGTAGCCCAATATATTAGGGTGAACTCCATATTACATTGTTGTCTCATGTGTTTTCTTGTTTGCTGCTTTTATTTATTTTTATTTGAGTTTTATTTCACAATAAGCAAATGAACTCAAACACATGAACAGTTAAGAACAAACACAAGCATATACCTAATTTCAAGCACTTTTTAATTCTGCAATTAGTTAATTATAAGGTCTTGGAAGTATTTAAGCTTTGGAAGTGGGAAAGTTCTTGGAAGCTGACAAGAAGCCTTTAGTGCCCCATTTTCAGATCAGGGGGTATCAGAGCTTAAGTTTGATTAACCCCACCTTCAAAGGAGGTGATATCAAAGCTGATTATACCAGAGCAAGTGATATCAGATCAAAATGCTTGTTTGACTTGAAAGGCGTTCAAACAGTAGCAAGGATTTTGTTGTTTGATTGTTTGTAAACTGACTATTGTGTGAGTTTGCAAAGGTGAACGGAAAGCTATTGATAGCTAAGTCCAGGAGAGGACAAGAAGGAAGAAGGGTTGAAGGCATTCTTCTTATCCCAAAAGACCTCAAAGTAATCCTTGAAGCACAAGATGTTTGTTGCAGAAGGTTGCTTGAATAAGCTCTTTGTTAATCTTGTTTGAAGTTCTTTCGTTCATTCTGATAATGACAACTTCTACAAGTGAGTCATCAAATTTTACTTTCTTCACAAGAGTATTTGATGAAGACAAGAAGCAAGACTTGTTCATCATGATGGATATGGTGAGAGAATGTATGAGGATGGAAGGAAGAACATCATACTTAGAGAGCAATTGAATTCCGTGGAGGAAGAGAAGCAGTTGCTTTCTGACGAATTGCAAGAAATGGAGAGACAACTTCATATTGCAAATATGAACTTGAAAAGGATGCGTGAGTTGAAGACACAACTCTTTGTTGCCAAAGAAGCCTTGGTCAAGTATCAGCTTGAAGAAGAAGTAATATAATTCCAATTTATCTTCTATTTCCTCTAAGAATGTTTATGGTGGTTCTTTTGAAAAATATACTAGAGGCATAGGTTCCAAGCTAATGTCCAAGATGGGCTAGGAGGGAAAGTCTTGGGTAAAAATGCACAGGGTATTGTTGAGCCAATAATAGTTGAGGAAACGCTTAAGTATTTGGGTCTTGGCAATGGACAAGCTTATGGAGAAAGTTCCAAAGCTGCTATAAAGGCCATTGAAACAATTCCAAGGAGTTTCATTTCAGGTATTCTACCTCAAGAGTGTGAAGATTGTATTCATGGAGAATGCAAAAGCTTGAAACATCATTTGCAAGATGCAGGTGTTCATAAGCATGCACTTGAACCAGAGAGTTATGAAAAATCTGAAACCATTGAAGAGGTTGATGGTGTTCCAAAGGGAGCTACTTCTTCATTCGATTCACCTCCTCAAGAAGGCAATAGGTGAAAGAGAAAGGTATAAATCTGGTTCTAATCATATTCCTTTTGATTATGATAAGCATGATAAATTTCCATGTAAGCATTGGAAAAGAGTTGCATGTTCCTTTTGTAGTTTGGATAACCATAATGTTTCTAGATGTTGGAAGAGAATGGCCACATACAAGAAACTTTTGAAGAAAAGGAAGTGAGAAGCCAAAGGTCCATTGGACAAGGCAAATCATGCTGTCAAAAGGATGCACATGTGTTGCACTTACTGCCATAAGCAAGGACACATTGTTGAAAAGTGTTGGACTTTGAATCCAACAATGCTTCCACGAAACTTCAAGAAGGTGGAAAGAGAAAATTGCAGGAATGGAAAGAAAGATTCCATGAATGATGTGTTTCAGGATGATTCACATGTTGATGTTGATGTGCAGACAAAGGTAGCACCTTTGAAAGGGATTGGTAAGAAATGGTTAGAGTTCTTATCCAATTAAAGATTGCATGTCTTTTGAAAATGCATCTATTTGCATTTCTTTGTTGATGGAATGCAAGTTGCAGGTTTTTGCCAAGAAGGTGAATGGGAAAGTTGAGTAGGAGACTCACTTTATTGCTGCAACATTATATTTCATTTCAGCTTCAAAAATATAGTGTGCTTAAGTGAAAGTTGAAGGACGAAATACATGCATGAGAATGATGTGCATGAACACAGGGATGCTGATGATTTCCTTGTATTTGAAAATGTAAGTGTAATTAACTTAAAAGGTTGATTTCTTTGGCATGCATGTAATGCAATAATGACTTGAGAAAAGTTGATTTGGTCTCCAAGATGGAGATAATGATGAAGTGTTTCATCTTTTGAAAAGAATCCTTGAGATTTTTTCTACATGCTTGACTTGAAGGGTCATTTGTTTTAAAGGCATGTTTTGTGGGCTTGTTCGAAAGTACACTGCGCTTAAGTGAAAGTTGAAGGACGAAATACATGCATGAGAATGATGTGCATGAACACAGGGATGTTGATGATTTCCTTGTATTTGAAGATGTATGTGATATTAACTTGAAGGGTTGATTGCTTTGGCATGCATGTAATGCAATGTTGGCTTGAGAAAAGTTGATTTGGTCTCCAAGATGGAGATAATGGTGAAGTGTTTCATCTTTTGAAAAGAATCCTTAAGATCTTTTCTACATGCTTGACTTGAAGGGTCATATGTTTTAAAGGCATGTTTTGTGGGTTTGTTATCTTGTTAAAGACATGGAGGTGTTCACAAGATGTGAAAATCTATTTCTTTTGCTGAAGCAAGAGTTTAGGCCATCCAGTTGTTGTCTGTATTTCTATTGTTGTTAACAGTTGTTATTGACAGCATGTCAAACAAGTACAAATGAAAATTTTGTGAAGCAGATGTAACTTCACATTTGTTTGAGCAACCTTGGATCAATGATCAAGGAAGAGAAGGTCAAACTACTTTTTGTAACCTTCTCAACAGGACTTTTGCAGGAAGTCAAGGAGGAAGACAATTTTTCCCAAGAGGACCAGCACATCCAAGAAGGAGAGTGGTCAAAGGCTTCGGTTCAGAGGCACTATGCAAGGGAAGTATATGGAGGCTGAAAGAAGAGGGTGTTGTTACCCTCATTTACTGTTTAAATCAATATATCAGTCTTTTGGAGACCAGAAGTTCTTTTTAGTGGGAAGGTGTGATCCAAAATGGATCTAACATAAACTTCTAAGTCTATGAATTTTCCTCACAGAGGAAAAATGAAAGTCAAAGGATGCTCCTAGAAATAGTCTCATTGCAAAGATCTCTTCATTCTGAATCTAACACAATTTGAATGGGTGAAAACGGACCTCAGATGAAGAATTTATTGTAAAAAGAAATTGCCCATTGTCCTTTGAAAAGGAGGCATTTTCTTATTAAATGGGACTTAGGAGAAATAACGGCTTTCTATATAAATATCTCATAGAAAAGGTGCAAAGGGCGGACATAGACCCAAGGCCAGACGAACCCCTGATCAACGATCTCCGACTTATCGCATCAGAGGTAGGCTGCATGTGATATTGGAACCCAGGCGGAGTCGATTGCGATATGTGATGATCAGATCGGTAGATCGGCGTCAACGTGTTCCATGGTATATGGAAAGAACCCCCGGGCCATAGCGATAAGAATTGCGATGACCGATTGCGATTGTGATCAGCGGATCGACGATCGGCATAGTCAAAGGGAAGACCCCTGGGGCTGTTGTGACAACGATATTGTGATATGTTGATATAGCGATGGGGCCGATATCGATACGCCGATATTGGCGATCGGTGATCCCTGATATAAAGGGTCGATGCACATACGTGACATGTAATTGCAATATGCGATCAGAGTCACGGACCCGATGGGATTATGAAAGCGATTTCATAATATTTGAAATCTGGGTTATGCATATTTTAAATGTATTCCTATGTAATTGAGTTTTTGGCCATTTCACCATTCGACTTGTGATTTGTGATAGAATGGAGGACCCGATGTGTTTATAGATGTGATTGCATACATTTTGAGTTCCGACTCACGGCTAATGAACGTGTTTTCATTTTGCCTGTGTATTTTCATTTATATTGTATTTTTGGGACTTCTATATAGACAGGCCAAAATGATCGGGTTTCCTGTGCCCATCAGTTCATTTCCATTTGGAAAAAACCATCATCCTTTGTGCCATGCTGTAGGGGGGCGTTTCTGTAACAGGGATACGTTTTGAAGTTCAAAGAGGCAGAGCCAGGAAATGGAATGATTCCTCATGATCGAAGGGACAGAGGAACGATTGTGGAAGCCATAAAGTCAAAGAATGCCTCACAAAAGGCAGAGAGCATGATTGAGAGGTAGCGTAGAGAGTTTGTAGGTTGCTGGAAGGTTGCTGAGAGTCGCTTGGACGTCGAGCAAACTATAGAGGCACGCAGAGGCCAACAGAAGCTCAGAGAGAGCCAGAGCCAAAGCCAGAGAGCCAGAGCCAGAGCTAGAGACGAGCCAGAGCCAGAGCTAGAGCCAAGAGTCAGCGCTAGAGAGCTCATAGCAGACTTCTAAGAGCCATGGTGTCGTAGTGAAGCTGCAGAACAACAAAGAGATCAAATGATCCAGTTGTTGTTGGTGTTTAGAATATGCTAAAGACAGAAGAAGGCATTCCAGAGACAGTTAAGAGAATTCTGAGGGAGTCAGAGAAGCCAGAAGCTCAAGAATCTTAGAGCACTGACTGAAGGAGTCAAGTCCAGAGAAGCCTAGATATGTCTACAGAGTGAGGATAGCCAACAGGGTAAGATGGCATTCTAAACCCATAGGTTCAGTGTAAACCAATGGAGTTGAGCGTGGAGCTTGTAAAATATTTAAGCCATAATCCCAAAAAGCCTAGTCGAGTTGATTAGAGCTCAAGGAGATGTAGCCCAAGATATCAGGGTGAACTCCATATTACATTGTTGTCTCATGTGTTTGCTTATTTGCTGCTTTTATTTACATTTATTTGAGTTTTATTTCAGCATAAGCAAATGAACTCAAACACATAAACAATTATGAACAAACACAAGCATACACCTATTTCAAGAACCTTTTAATTCTGCAATTGGTTAATAATAAGGTCTTAGGTCTTAGAAATATTTAAGCTTTGGAAGTGGGAGAAGTTCTTGTAAGCTGACAAAAAGCCTTTAGTGCCCCATTTTCAAATCAATTACATTTTCACTTTGCATTCACAATTTTTATTTCATCAATTTTCATCATTAAATTTATTAACAATATTTATCATCTCAACATACTAAAATAATTGAGCAAATTTAAAATTAAAATTACTCTTCACGATATATTTAGTAATACCTCCAGGGGCACTATTAAGAATTAATTAGTTGTTAAAAGTTGTGATACCTAAAATTAAATGAAATAGATACGCAATATCAATGCTTCGATAAAATATTGATAAGAATGTCTCCCTTTTTCATCACCAACTAATTACTAATAGACAATTACATATACATATAAAAATATAAACAACTGTTGTAACATTCACAAACATTACCATCCAAATCCAAACACATAAACACACAAACCACTCAAATCATCCAAACATAGACACAAACAAACTGCTCAAAGCATCCAAACACAAATGTACAAACCATTCAAGGCAATCAACATAGACTAAATTAGAGAAGAGAATGATATGTTCATGTCAAGCAACAAAACATAATGTAAATTTCAAAGTATGAAATTTATCTCAAACATATGCATAATAATGATAATCTAAAAATGTGACATTGCTACCCTCAGTTGGAACTAACCTAGATTTGTCTAACTTTGGATCTATCATGCACCAAGAGGGATCAAATCCCTCAAGGTGCGAATCTTTCCTCAAATTCTACAGTCTAAAAACAAGGTTTGCACGTCGATGGATTTGATCCCTCTCGGCGAATGATTATATCCAAATTTATATGGATCTAGGATGGTAAATTTTAAATTTTGTGACTTTTAATCTTGAGTTGTGGATGACTAGGTATCATATTTGTGCAACCAAATATTGAATGATCTAGGTCTAGGTGTGAAGAAGGACCCTTCCAAGACCTTTTAATTTTGGGATGTGTTAAAATTTCATTTTAAAAGAAAATTAATGAATACATCTGTATGTGAAAAAGAAGAGGAACATCTCAATCATCAACACATGAAAACATAAGCGTTGATAACAGAGTTTGTCCAACAGGGACTATGTCTTTGGGCCCCATGTCAAGATGGTGTAGGCCATTGCATTAAGTGTTATCAATAAAGGTGATGTACACAAGAGATGATGTCGCGATCATACAAGGAAAAATTCCCTCACGCAGGAGTGGCTCTAAGAGATATTCCAAAACCAAAGTTATCAATCAAAAGACTCCTATCAATATGATACAAAAACATGCATGATGAACATCCCACCAACATGGCACAAGAGGGATTTCAAAACCAAAACATGCATGATGAAAACAAGAGTATCCCAACAACATACAACAAGGGATCTCAAAGCATAACATGAAGAGTTATGACATCAAGTACATAATATAGAAGATTCCACATCAAATCAAGCAAGGAATCATGACAACATATAATAAATAAGATCTTGCCTCAATGTCAATCAAGGATCCATGCAGCATAATGTAATAAGAAGAAATACATGACAATAATCATATACCTCGTAACAAAGGGGCCATCTAAAGCTGAATATTCGTATCCTTAGCTTAACCATCCACCATGAATAAAATGTTCACATTGTCGATGCACAGGCAGGGGTCAATCTGGACTTCGACTTCCCTTGCATGAACCTTTTTCTGGCTTTCACAATCCGGGCATCTGAAACATAAGTAATTAAATGTGTTGAAGCTTGCTTCGATCTCACAAGATCGATCAAACAAGAAGAAGATTGCTCTGGCTATCTGCAACGTAGCTCTCTGGCTATCTGGTGTTTGTAGTGCTCTTGCTATGTCACTGCAGCTCTGCGGCTCTACAGACCTTCTGGTTCTTTGGCTACCTTCTTGCGCTTCCTCGTCCACGCTCTGTAGCGTTGCCTTTCAAGAGCTCTGGCTTTCACATGGGCATTGTCTAGCTATCTCTAGCTATCTGGCCCTCTCGTGCTGTGGCTCTCCATCAGGCGCAACCTCCTCACTGGGATGATTTTGTCACTTAGTCTCTCACACACATTCTAGCATAGGGTCTTGGGTTCTCTCTTCCTCTAGCACACAGGCTCTCGGGTGCTCTAGCAATCAACCCTCGGCTCCCTGCATCCATCATGTTTTATAACACGTTTTTATGACAAAGGCTGCTTAAAACGGGATTTGTTTTGTTTATAATAGAGGTTTGTTGTTTAGAAATAGAAGTTGTTTGCATCAAAGGATCGACGAGCGCAACAAAACTACAGAAATACCCTTTTTCCTGTTAAAACAGACAATACACAGAAAACATTGAAAAACCTGAAAAAAGCTATAAAGTCGGACTTCAAATTTCATGAAATCGGGTCTATAATTCCATCGGGTCTGTGGTATATCGCAATTTCATATCGCCGATGTTAATGCCCCTGTATGTTGGGGGATCGCTGATCCATCGATTTCCGATAAGTTGATTAAATCTGGATCGTTGATCTGTTCCCTGATCGGACGGTCCAGATTGTATCACATGTTGTTATCACATCACCCCTTGGTATTGGGATCGCTGATCTCTCGATCACTGATTTAGTCCTGGTCATTGATCTACCTTCCGATCTGACGGTTGAGATCGCATCGCATATCACTATCACATATTGCAATCACTGCGGCCTAGTGTTCCGCCTTTGGCATCCATCAACGCTGATCGCCGATTTGATCGTCGATCGCATGACTCATGTCTCCAACATCATCGATTTCTTACCCCCGACTCTGATTAATTGGAGATCACTAATCGGGGGTTCTAAAAGCCCAGCCTTAAGTCTGCACTTTGCACCTCTTCCGATGCGATTTGCCTTTTAAGGGCTAAAACCCCATTTTATGAGAAAAAGCCTCATTTTTTCAAAGGAAACAAGGCAACTCTTTTCACGATAACTTCATCATTTGGACTCGGATTGACAAACCGTTCGCACCTCCGGGATCAAGATGACGAGATCTACACTCTGGTCCTAGGTCGACATCATTTTGAACACTTTGATTTTCAAGCGTTCATAAACCCTTTGTCCTGTGTGTTTTCTATAGCCACCTGGATCAATCCTCCCCACTAATGAGCTTTTGGTCCTCCAAAAGAATGAAAAGTAATATGCAACTTCCTCTATACCTTGTCTGCATCACAAGCGTCCTGAAAAGGTCGTGCTTCCATCTCCTTCACCTTTGTTCTTCGGAGCCTTAAGCGAAAAACTGACACCTACTACATCTACAACCTGTAGTACATTGTTTCGCAAATTACATGCTTAAATGACATGACCAACTAATGACCCAACGTCCCATGCTTGCCACAAATTTATAACACATACTCGATGGTCAAGTTTACAACAAGATGGACATAATACTCTAGCTATGACAACAAAGCCAACATATCATTGTTGCTTCAAAATGTGATAGAAAACACATCATCACTGCAACACATGATTTACATACATAAGGCCAAATGTTATTGTTTCGACAAGTGATGGAAACATAACATCACTTTCAGAATTTGAACATGCAACTCAAAATACGACTCAAAACATGACCAGATGTCATTGTTGCTAACCAGGCGATGGAAACACATTATCACGTTTACATTTTAAAATGCAACAAATGATTTACAAAAGTATGACCATGAAATGAAAACATGTCTTAAAACCATTTTTCACTTATCATGGTGAATGGGTCACCTCTTTGAGTTGGTTTTGCTTGTCGAACAACTGCTTTACCTGGTTCACGCACCGACACTTTCTCTCTAAGGCGTTGCTCTGGATGGAGCTTCCAGCAAGTGGCTCTTTGATGGCCATTTTGGTCGCAATGACTGCAGTGGGCTTTCTTCCTCCATATCTACTTAACATGTTTCCTTTCATGCTATTGAGAGGGTCTTTCACATCACATGAGTGCTGCCATTCTCTTCTAACACTTAGAAAAGGTATGGTTACCTAGACCACAAAAGATACATGTTTTTCGATGCCTTGATCTTCGTTCATTATTAACAACATGGTCATAATAAACATGAACATTCGAAGATCGAAAGTGGTTATACCTTCCCTTGATGTCTTTGATGTTAGTATGGGGATGAAGCTTGCCTCAACTCTCTCCCTGCAATGGAAATTTCCATGTGATGATGGTGATGTTTTCCCATCATTCTCTTTCCTCGACAATGTCTCGGACAAATCTAACACCTTTGAACACTCTCCTTTAGTGTATATCGAGCCTGCAAATGGATGTTTGTGCGCAACCTCCAAAGGTTTAGTGATGCCTTGGTGATTATTTCCAAGTTCTTCTTTCACCTCATGCCTCATCCTTGTAAGGAGTCTCATGTTTGTCCCTATAATTGGGATCTCCAAATCTCCAATAGACATCATACTATGAGAAGATGAAATTGAAAGGAAATCAACATATTTTACCTCCTCTTTTGATTTGGAAAGATTTGATGAGGGTTTCTCATCATCTGTTGTTAGTGGTTCGCTTGCTGTCTCAGCACATTCCCCAACTTCTTTCCTGACATACCCAAGTCCTTCTTGATGGGGCAATACCTCTACTTTGACGGGGTTGACAATGCCTTGGCCATTAATTCCCAAGCCTTTTCCTTCATACCCCATTATTTTCAACAATTTGGAGCCAATTCATGTGGTATGATTTTCAAAAACAATGAAATCATCATTAGGAAATATACATGAAGATGGAGAACTAATTTTTACCTCACATGGGTCATGTTGTAGCTTTTCTAAGGCCTCGTCCTTTGCTTTCCGCTGTCATAGAAAACTTTGTTTTTCCTCTTTCTCTTCATGTAGATGCATCTTCAATTCATCATTCTCTGTTTGAATATTATGTTTGTTTTGCTTCAGTTCTTCCATGGCCTCTTCTATGGCTTGCAACTGAAGCTGCAATTGCTCCTTTTCTACAGTCTCTTTCTGTAGAGTTTCATACATGATTTCCACTTTCTTGGAAATGTTAAGCATGGTCTCGTACATCTCTCTTTCATCCTCTGTCATTGCACGTTCCATTGTTCACACTGCAATTCATATCAATGCAAAGACCTCTTTGATACCACTTGATCCAGGTCTGAGTGTGAAGAAGGACCCTTCCAAGACCTTTTACATTTGTGATGTGTTAAAATTGCATTTTAAAAGAAAATTAGTGAATACATTTGTATGCAGAAAAGAAGAGGAACATCTAAATCATTAACACAAGAAAACATAACCATTGATAACGGAGTTCGTCCAGGAGGGACTACGTCTCCAGGCCCCGGTGTCAAGATGGCGTAGGTCGCTGCATTAAATGCTGTAAATAAAGTCGATGTAAACAAGAGATGATGTCGTGATCATACAAGGAAAAATTCCCTCATGTAGGAGTGGCTCTAAGAGATATTCCACAACTAGAATTCTGAATCAAAATACTCCTATCAGTATGATACAAAAACATTCATGATGAACATCCTGCCAACATGGCACAAAAGGGATGTCAAAACCAAAATATGCATGATGAAAACAAGAGTATTCCAACAACATACAACAAGGGATCTCAAAGCATAACATGAAGAGTTATGACAGCATGTACATCATATAGAAGATTTTGCATCAAATCAAGCAAGGAATCATGACAACATATAATAAATAAGATCCTGCCTCAATATCAATCAAGGATTCATGCAGCATAATGTAATAAGAAGAAATACATGACAATAATCATATACCTCATAAAAAATGGGCCATATGAAGCTGGATATTTGTATCCTTATCCTACCATCCACCGTGAATATGTTGTTCACATTGTCGATGTGCAGGCAGGGGTCAATCTAGACTTTGGCTTCCCTTGCATCGATCGTTTTCTAGCTTTCACAATCTGGGAATTTGAAATAGAAGTAATTAAAAGTGTTGAAGCTTGCTTAGATATCACAACATCGATCAAACAAGAAGAACACTACTCTGGATATCTAGTGTTTGCAGTGCTTTGGCTATGTCATTGTAGCTCTACGGCTCTACAAACCTTCTAGTTCTTTGGCTACCTTCTCGCGCTGCTACATCCACACTTTGCTACTTTGCGGCTCTGTGGCACTGCCTTTCAAGAGCTCTGGCTTTTGCGCGGGCATTGTCTAGCTTTCTATGGCTATCTAGCCCTCTTGTGTTGCAGCTCTCCATCGGCCACAACCTCCTCATTGGGATGATTTTGGCACTCAGGCTCTCGCACACATTCTAGCACAAGCTCTTGGACTCTCTCTTCCTCTAGCATGCAGGCTCTTGGGCTCTCTTGCATTCAGCCCTCGGCTCCCTGCATCGATCGTGTTTTATAACATGTTTTTATGACAAAGGCCACTTAAAACAAGATCCTTTTTGTTTATAATAGAGGTCTATTGTTTAGGAATAGAAGTCGTTTGCATCGAAGGATCGGCAAGCGCAACAAAACTACAAAAATACCTTTTTTCTGTTAAAACAGACAATACCCAAAAAACATTGAAAAACCCAAAAAAAGCTATAAAGTCGGACTTCAAATTTCATGAAATCAGGTCTATAATTCCATCGGGTCCGCACTATATCGCAATCGCATATCACTGATGTTAATGCCCCTGTATGTTAGGGGATCGATGATCGTCAATCACTGATCTGCCGATTCGTTGATTGCCGATAAGCCGATTAAATCTTGACCATTGATCTATTCCCTGATCGGATGGTCTAGATTGTATCGCATGTCGCTATCGCATCGCCCCTTGGTATTGGGATAGCCGATCTCCTGATCGTTGATTTAATCCTGGTCGTTGATTTGCTTTCCAATCCGACGCCTGAGATCGTGTCGCATATCGCAATTGCTACGGCTCAATGTTCCACCTTTGGCATCCATTGACGTCGATCGCCGATTTACTGCCCTTGACTCCTGTTAATCGGAGATCGCTAATTGGGGGTTTTAAA
Organism: Pinus taeda; assembly: GCA_000404065.3. Taxonomy (NCBI): domain Eukaryota; kingdom Viridiplantae; phylum Streptophyta; class Pinopsida; order Pinales; family Pinaceae; genus Pinus; species Pinus taeda. Next base: position 180,445 of record APFE030851429.1, on the reverse strand, counting down.
AGCCTAGCCTTAAGTCCTCCCTTTGCACCTCTTCCAATGCGATTTTCCTTTTAAAAGATAAAACCCCACTTTTATGAGAAAAAACCTCCTCTTTTCAAAGGAACCAAGGCAACTCTTCTCGTGATAACGTCTTCATACGGACTCAGAGTGATGAACCGTCCACACCTCCACGATCAAGACGACGAGATCTACACTCTGGTCTTGGGTCAACATCATTCTGAACACTTTGATTTTCAAGTGTTCATAAACCCTTTGTCATGTGTGTATTTCTAGAGCCACCTAGATCATTGAAGGTTCGAAGTATTATTGAGTCTCACTTGTTTCAAGCCTTACTCCAAGCCTTAAGGAATTGATAAAAAGTATTACAAAAAAAAATATTAATGCCATTGTGTTAATTGTTTAGGAGAGCCACCGTGAAGGATCAACCACACTTCAAAGAAATGAAGTCAAGGGATTTGAAGTTATTCCAGTAATATGGGAACAAAGATATTGGTAGGCATTAGAGAAATTTTGAGGTCTAAAATGGGTCTCCTATGGAATATTATAGAATAATAGTGGAAATAATAAATAATATTAGACTATCTCTCAAGTGTTGGAGGGAAAAAAGAAAAGACTATTTTTTCAACTTATCTCCGTATGACTTTACTCAAATTTCAAGTGGGAGCACTTGTTGGATGCAAAATTTAATTTTTCATCCAAGGAATAGCCATGTTATTCAGATGAGTAAGGTATGTTTGTTTAAATAACATGAAAATAAGAGAAAATTAACCACTCTATATAACCATCATGTGATCTGAATAAGTTGAGTTTTTAGGTAAGCCAACTAGCCATAATGTGATCTAAATGAGAGAGCTTCAAGGAAATCCAACTAGCCATCATGTGATCTGAATTAGCACTTGTGGAGCCACTTGAAAATATAGATAAAATAATAATTTTCTTCTTTCCAAAAATATATTTTAACGAAATCAAAAGCATGAAGAACATGCTAGAAGCAATAATAACTTTTTTCTTCTCAAGTACAATAATTACGAAGAATGACTATAGCTACACATTCTTCAACACTCCCTCTTAGCTAGGGAGGCATTCATAGTCATAGTCAAAATTTCATACAAGTTGAAAAGGTTCTCTAAGAAATGACTAAGATTAGATCAACATCATCAAAATATTACCAACATCACTACCTAGTACCAAATCACCATGGTAGTCTTCATGTATACTCTCCCCCAGAGACAACAACCAATCAGTGACTTATAATTTCATAGTCATGGTGCCATATAAAATAATCAACTAGTACTGCAAAACTAGAGTACTTCCTTATCCATGCATGGTAATAAAATTAAGCTCTTTAGAGCCAGATTCTAGGAGGCTCCTATCCAATTTGGTAGCCTATAACACCATTCTCCTATCCAGATCATTGTACTTGAATCAGGGACTACAACCCTATTTAGGTCATAGTACAAGACTCAAGAGAATGGTTATTTTCCTTTAGGTTACTATTCATAGTGTTGAGGCGGTAAATCCCCTCTGCAGACAGAGGCGATCTCACTAGCCCGACAGGGGTCTAGCAACAATCATACACGCTGCATGCAAGTTCCTAATTGCATAATTTAAAGGTTGGTCAGAAAGACCTACCTGGAATCCAACGCTATTTGTCGTGGAAGAAACATCGCTCCTGTCCTTTAGCTTTGGCCGGTCACTATCCTTACGTTCCACGCATGGACACCTGCACAAACAAAGAACAATCCAAAACAAGCGTAAAATCCAATATTATACAATTATATATCAGTCAAGCAGGATATAACTCAAATATTATCAGAAGAATACATGAGTGGAACCATAATAACAGTCGTTCATTATTCAATAGAAGAAGAGAAGAATTACAACCAATAAAGGCTTGACGCTGCAAATCTCCTCCAACTGGGTCAGCAGTTAAACATGCCTTGCAAAGTCACTTCCCCTCTCAACATTCTAGCAGCATAACTTCTCTCTCAGCTCTTACTATCAATCTAGCATAATCTCAGCTTACTTTAGCTCTTGTACAAAACTCAAAACTTCAACACTAGCTGGTTCAATGCAAGGTGACAGTTATTTATAGATGGAAGAGGTGGAAGTATTCATCGTATCTGGACACCTACTGAGGATTTGGTATTGTCCCAGAATAGCCTTTGGACTGAGTTGTCATGGATGAAAAAGACGACACTCGATCATATCCATGGGATTTTTCCCCAGGGAACTGCATGAGTAATGGAGGAAAAAACACTTCAGTGCGCGTTGGCCAAAAATCATGACTAATTTTGTGTGGCGTGGGCTTTGTTCTGTGACAGCGCGTCCATGGGCGCGCCCTCTTTGGAGGAACTGAGCCATTGGCGCGGGTTAGACACTGTGGACCCGCGCTAATGAAAAAAGGGCATTTTTTAGGGTTGATCTTCAAAAGGTGTCTTCAGGGATATTGAAGTTCATACTTAG
>APFE030851429.1:151025-177959 GCA_000404065.3 Pinus taeda | reverse complement strand
ATATGGATCCCTCATCATAGAGATCCAGAGGCTGGAATCTTGTATCTTGTAGAGAAGTGTTGTTGGTTTTCTGGTGTATATTCACAGTGTTGGGTGATCTAAGCTTTACTTGAGGTGAAGAAGGGCTTTCTAGCTAGAGGATGATGCTGGGTCAGAGCATATGGTTGTAATCCTCTTGCTACATTTCATCTTAATAAAGCTATTCAAGTTTTCCTCCATACTCTTATATGTTTACTTATATATGCCTTTGTATGGTTAACACACATTTGGTCCTATGTTATTTATGAATATAGATCCTTGTTCTTCGATAGTAGTATGTTGCTGTGATTCCACAAGTGCTCTTTGAAGCTGGGCAAACGAAGAAGAAGCGGCGAAGCTCTATCAGGAAAGAGAGGAATAAAACAAGGAAATCAAGCGCAAGACTAAGGTTGGTCTCCTTGGTTCCACTCTGTTGAGGTCGGTAAATCCCCTCTGCAGACAGAGGCGATCCCACTAGCCCGACAGGGGTCTAGCAACAATCATACATGCTGCATGCAAGTTCCTAATTGCATAATTTAAAGGTTGGTCAGAAAGACCTACCTGGAATCCAACGCTATTTGTCGTGGAAGAAACGTCGCTCCTGCCCTTTAGCTTTGGCCGGTCACTATCCTTACGTTCCACACATGGACACCTGCACAAACAAAGAACAATCCAAAACAAGCGTAAAATCCAATATCATACAATTATATATCAGTCAAGCAGGATATAACTCAAATATCATCAGAAGAATACGTGAGTGGAACCATAATAACAGTCGTTCATTATTCAATAAAAGAAGAGAAGAATTACAACCAATAAAGGCTTGACCTGCAAAATCTCCTCCAACTGGGTCAGCAGTTAAACATGCCTTGCAAAGTCACTTCCTCTCTCAACATTCCAGCAGCATAACTTCTCTCTCAGCTCTTACTATCAATCTAGCATAATCTCAACTTACTTTAGCTCTTGTACAAAACTCAAAACTTCAACACTCGCTGGTTCAATGCAGGATTACAGTTATTTATAGATGGAAGAGGAGGAAGTATTCATTGTATCCGGACACTTACTGAAGATTTCGTATTGTCCCAGAATAGCCTTTGGACTGAGTTGTCATGGATGAAAAAGACGACACTCGATCACTTCCATGGGATTTTTCCTCAGAGAACTGCATGAGTAATGGAGGAAAAAACACTTCAGTGCGCGTTGGCCAAAAATCATGACCAATTTTGGGTGGCGCGGGCTTTGTTCTGTGACAACGCGTCCATGGGCGCGCCCTCTTTGGAGGAACTGAGCCATTGGCGCGGGTTAGACACTGTGGACCCGCGCTAATGAAAAAAGGGCATTTTTTAGGGTTAATCTTCAAAAGGTGTCTTCAGGGATATTGAAGTTCATACTTAGGAGACTCCAATGCAAGTGTTTTCAAGTTGTGTCACTGGTCACAGGTCCGTAAATGTGTCCTCTAGTGTGTGACAGCGGGGGTAACAAGGACGGTGACCAACGGTGACAAATTACTGCGTAACACATAGTATCAGTTACAGGAAAATGTCCATCTTCCTATCTAGTTCAATATATTAGCACATGGATGTTAAGTGCTATACAGGTCAAATACATGACTCAAGAATATGGCCATCTTTGTACATAGGTACGTGTACTTGACACTATGATGTTTAGCCCTATATAGGTCAAAGCACAAAACACATAAAGATTCTCACATGACCATTCTCCCTATACAGGCCAATGTACAAGACTTAGAGTGAAAACCTTATATAGGTCATAGTATAAGACATATGGAGGATGATTTTCCACAATTCTGATCAATCTATCAAACCATTCTCCCTCTTCAGGTCACATTGACTCAAGGACTACAACCCTATCCAGGTTATTTTGACACAGCAAGAATAACATGCTATGGTTTTCAAACCCTTCTAAACCTTAGATCTGACAAAATCATTAAGGTTCCATATGCAAACAATAATTTGATCATCAAGTATTTCATCCTTCAGTGCTTGAACAATTTTCAACAATTAACAGAGATAACTTTTATGTATGAATCATGGAGACATATTTGAATACATTGTTCCCTTTAGAGAGTGGGAATGGATTCTCTAAATATTGAAGAGACTCTTATGAGAATCACCACAATCCTTCATAGAAATCTTAAGAAATCCTGATTTTGTAATATCATAATAAAAGTGATGCCCAAGCAGATACATACTCATATAAACTGATGCAAGTGCACTTCAAATCTTCCTTTTAGTGACAAAAATAAATTATTTTGAAGACTATCTAAAAACTTCTTACAAAAGACATTCAATCCTTTACTTCATAGTATAAGGTAGATATAGTAAGTTGGCCCTTTAAATAGACTACCCTTTTAGACATAATAAATTTTATAATTGACCATAAATCAATGCATTTAGTTATAGAGGATAGAACTTGGTCTTCATCACATAATAAGCTAATAAATTCCATTTGTCATTTATAATTAATAACATAAACTTCAACTTGAGATTCCATTATAGTGAGATAGACTTGCATGTCAAACCTTTGTGAATAAAATGCATATTCTTTGAAGAAAATAACATTGGTCAACAAATGTATGATTATGATGAATATTTGACTTTTGTAGAGGAGAGTCATATAACAATAACATCCTTAAGATAGGGTAGAAATCATACCTTTTAGGCTTCTATCAAGGACTTTTGTAGGAGCTTCCTTTCAAGAGATTCTTCCAAGAAGTGATCTGCAACCATCTTCCCTTACTCCAGCTCTGATACCATGTTGAGAAACCAAGTGGAAGAAAATTTCCAAACTACTAGGAATTACTTTTTAATGTATTAGGTATTCTTTTAAATTTAATTCACTTCCATAAAGTAATCACACTTCATAAATTAAATGAATACTAAGGAGAACGAAGATATCGCAATGCACAATAACAAGAGACACCAGAATTAGTTCAAAGACAAGGGAAAATCCCCACTAGGGGGAAACCCAACCAAATCTTTCTTAGAAAGATCCTTCAACAATACATCAAGACATAAACTATACTGACCCAAGAAGGCTTCCACAAGTGTTAAGTCTCCAGAAATGAATGTACAACAAAGATCACCAAGGAGAGGTTGATCCTCTCATCATATCACAAGAGACAGTCTAATTAGAACTTAGATCTTGGACCCAAAATTTAGATCAATTTAATAAGTAGATCACATACACCATACTTCAGATTATAATGATAATAAGAATATCTCAAATACCAGAATTCAAATCTAGATCTTGAATACCAAACTTCATATCTCAATGATAATAAGTAGATTTCAAATACTATACTTTAGATCTCAATGATAATAAGAATATATTGAATACCAAATTTCAGATCTCAATGATAATAAGAAGATCTCAAATACCAGATTCCAGATCTCAATGATAAGAAGTAGATCTTGAATTCCAAACTTCATACCTTAATGACAATACGCAGATCTTAAATAGAAAAATTTATATCTTAATGATAATAAGTAGATCTCAAATCTATAACATCATATTATAAGTATAATGAGAAAATCTCAAACCTCTGACTTTAGAACATAAGTATAATGAACATATCTCAAACCTCTGAATTTAGATCATAAGTATAATGAGAAGATATTGAACCTATGACTTCAAGTCATAATTATAATGAGTAGATATTAAACATATTACTTCAGATCATAAGTATAATGATAAGGTCTCAAACCTTTGACTTCAGATCATAAGTATAATGAGTGAATCTCGAAACTATGACTTCAAATCACAAGTGTAATGAGCAAGTCTCTAATCATTGATTTTAGATCATAAATGTAATGAGAATATCTACACATCTCATAACACTTCAGATAGGAGATAATATGAGTAAGGTATGTGTGTTCCAATAACATGCAAAGGAGAGTGAATTAACCTTTCTATATAGCCATCATGTGATACAAATGAGTGAGTTTCCAGATAATCCAACTAACCATCATGTGATCAAAATGAGAGAGTTTCAAGGAAAACAAAATAGCCATCATGTGATCCGTCTTAGCACTTGTGGAGTTGCTTGAAACTATAAATAAAATAATAATTTTCTTCTCTCCAAAAGTACATTTTCACCAAATCAAAAGCATAAAAAAAATGCTAGAAACAATTATAATTTTTTTCTTCTCAAGTACAATGATAATTACAAAGACCGACTATAACGACATATTCTTCAACATGTAATATGTTTCATCACATATTATGTGTAAAGGTCATTTTTTTTCTTTTTTTGTGTTAATTAATGTGTAAATAAGAATGGAATATTTACAATTAATATTCTTTACACTAATCAACGATCGTTTATGTTGTATATTGTTAGGGGAAATTATATTACCATCGTCAAATATTTTACCTCACACATACCAAGATTTATATGCCATTATGAGAGAAATTGGAATGGAGTATCAAGATATAGATGCATGTCCTAATGATCATATTATATACTAGGGAAAATATGCATCGAAAACAAATTTCTTACAATAGTAGAGCAATAGATAATGAACCATTCAAATAGAAAAAAAGGTGTCTCAAAAGGTTCTTTGTTATATTCCCATAATTCCTTGTTTATAGTGATTGTTCAAGTGAAAAATCATATCATAGTTTATGGATTACCGTGCATAGAACAGAAGTGTATATGATGTTCTTCGAATGCTTGTAGATGGTTATGCATTTAGGGAAATTGAGAAAAAATGGCCTCATTTTAAGAATGAACCTCGCAATGTTAGGATTTCATTAGTAGATGATGGCGTTAATCCATTTGGAGATCTCATGTCTATTTACTCAGTGTGGCCAATTTTTGTTAACAATAATAAATTTCCTCTTTGGATATCAATAAAGAGGGAGCACGTTGTTGGCCAGATAAATCGATCTTGTGGACAAGGCTAATCTCCCTAGTATCAACAGATATCTAGCAACAAGCAGGACAAGCAAATCTACCTTTCTGTAAACATATTGCGATTCATTAATAAAAACTAAAGAGATGTTTAAACCTTACCTTAAGTCCAACACTAGTTTGTGGCAGCCATGCTTCAATCGTCTGAAAGAGTTTCCTTTAGAGAACCTGCAATCACAAACAAGCACACATCAAATAACACCTACATAGCTAATATAATAAATCATGTTCATCATGGTGACCAACGAATCCATAAAATAAACCATAAAACACAGCTTATTGAGAAAAATAAACTTGATTGTATTAACTTTGAATAAAAGAACTTTACAACCTTTGGTGCCTTTATACTGTACAAGCTCTTCCCAAGGTCCAAATAGGAATCTCCTCTACTTTGACAAGCCTCACTCTCTTCCAAATGAGATCAAAAAGGTATATAATCTCTCCTCTCAAAAGCTCAATTAGGAAGACTAAGTTTCAGCAGCATTTCACCTCAGAGATATTCAGCTTTCAACCTCCTCAGTAACCATCCCAATGCTTCATTTTATAGTGCAAATGAAGGAGGTTACAGGTCCACCTATGTAAGGATAGAGTCCTCCTTCAAAGGGATAAGCTCTTCACATCAAGGGGTTAGCTCCTTAAGGTATGGGATGCATGAACCTTAAAGGAGCGAGCTTGCCACCTCAAGATTCCCTCTAGAAGCTTCTAGAAATGACTCAAAGTGAGTTTTTAAGAATGTACTTGCACCTTTTTAACTTTTACAGGGGTCCGCACCCATAACACAGAGACAGAGCGGTCAGGTGCGTAGGGGACATGACCATTAGGTGCGAGACCACAGGTAATGCTAAGAGAAAGTGCGGAACCAGAGTTTTAGAGATTTTTAAGGACTTTCTCTTATTTTCAAGGCTTGATATGAAGAACTAAGGTCTAATACTTGTAAAGGAGGAAAGTATGAGTGGTGATAGACTCACACAGATTGCAGAATGTCAAGGTGACAATTTTTGTGCAACGGATTTCCCCCTAAATTGTGACGTTTGTAATAGATAAGGATAGCATTTGTCATCCAAGAAGAGTGAAGTTCTTTATCATTTCAAGGATCATCCTTTGGACACCCTGGTCAGAACCTGTAAAAACATTCAATGCAAAATATATATATGTAAAGATATCATCGCTGAGGTAGGCATTCCCATACTTAGATCAAAACTGACTAGAAAACTAACTAAACTGCTCTGATACAGGAATGATTTTGTAATGCATCATGAGTATAGACATATGTAGACACAGTATGGGCGTAGCCATCTGTTTATGAATAGTCCACTGTATAATGAATAAAAAAAATCCTCGCAGCCTTGATGGTAGAAACTAGATCCAGGGTCTTGATTTTTGCTTCCCAAACTAGTACAATTCTATCCATGTGAATGAATGTGTCAAAGTCGAACATGGTAGAAACCACTTGATTACCAGTCAATGATGTGAACTGTTAACAAGTTTGAGAGAAACCACCAGTAATGTCAATGGCTCTCAAAGTACTCAGTACAATCCATGAAATGTGAATAATGAGTTGATGTCGAACACGTCATAGAATCCTTTGATCGAAGGTCAATGATGCAACCTGTCGTCGAAGGCGAGAAACCTGCCATTAGGGCATGCAGATTCCAAGGTACTAATGATTTCTAGATCATCTTTCTAGATAATGAGTTGGAGTCGATAGAAAGTGATATGTCGTAGATAAGCCCACAACATGAAATCATAGATAAAGTTTTGAAGAAATATATTTGGCAAGGACTAACTCAGGGATGGTCAAGATGGATGACAGATATTTTGCAAATGAATGGTTTATTAGGACTGACCTCTTGAACACATAACGACAATGCAGATAGTTTGGTGACAATTGACCCAAAGCTAATACTCAGAAATCAACTGAAGACTTTCAATATGGTTTGATTAACTATTAGGCAAAGGATTTCCCAACCCAGGTGAACAACAAATGTTGTGTTCAAGAGTGGTTCACTGTTTTTCTAAAACACAAAGTATAACAAACAGGTTCATTTTTATCTCTTTTCCCCCACCATTTCTGGCAAGTACCTCTTTATTTTTGACAAGCTTGAGGAGGATAACATTTGCTTGATTATAAGCTCATCCTTCAGATGAGTCCAACTTAGTTTAAAATTCGAACCCTAAGAACGAGTGGTCCGTTCCTGTTTAAATTTGAACAGGTCATTTACTGTTGAATTTTAATGAGTCCAGTATAGGAAAAACTCGATGTTTTTCAATTTGAGGGAGTCAGAAGAAAAACTTAAGAAAACTCCATGGTTGTCCTTTTTCGTAAATTTGTGTCCCCCAAGCTCGAAAAGTATAAAATAATACTTGAGAGAATCGTTTGACCATTACGATCAAGGAGTACTTTTCATAATTAGTGACTCCGATCTGAAAAAAGTAAAAAAGCGATCGAAAACACGTCATTTTATAACCAATATCGAACTTGAAACGATAAAAGTCCGGTGATCTTTTCATGTTTATACGGTCAGAAAAGAGCCGTAAGTGGATCGTCCTTTTAATTCCGTTTTAACGCATTTAAAAGAAAAAACTTGGCAATGTTTTCATATTTTAAGAGTCAGAAAAGAGCTTAAAGAGGACTCCAATGTTTTCCTTTTTCGTAAATTTTGGAAGAGTCCGAAAAAGTGAAAAAGTATGCTCTTTGTTTAAAATGATCAAGTCTCCCTGAAAATCCAATATTCTGCACAAAAACTCAAACATTACTCATAGTTGTTTAAAATAAATAAAAATGCATCAAAAGTTACCTTTTTAAAGTGAAAAATAAACAAATTAAAAATTCATTTATTTAAAAAAGCTTATAAAAATGGTTTTTTTAAATTCATTTTTGCCGTTTGATTTCAGGGTGGGAAGTAAGAGTTTTTGGGTAAGAAAATTCCCGTGAAGAGTGCATAAAATCCGACCATTGGAATTGAAAACCGTGAGCTCCAGGTAATCCACATCATCTCTATCTTGCATTTCAACCGTTTAATTTTCATTTTAGGGCTTTAAAATTGTTTTTTTAAGGAAAATTTTGTTTAAAAAACCGCTCGTGGGGGTCCGTAGGTGCAACCTGTAGACCCCTACTTTTTTGTACAAAAGAAAAAATTGGGGTCCCGCACCTGTTCCTAAGGACGAGCGCGGACCTACGCATGGTCCCTAACTAGCGGGTGTGGACCCCGCGAAATAAGTTTTATGTTATGAAACCAACTCAAGAAAAGATAGAAAAGATAGATCAACGCCTTAGAATTCAGCCTCTTCGAGGGGGCAACCTCCTTTACATTACATAAATGAACAATTCTTGGATGATACAAATGAAAAGACCTCCTTTCTATATATAGGAGTCTAAGGGGTCATAACATAATAAGAGCCTACATAACAATAATAATGCAAGGGCACAATAATAACAATAGTGGGCTTCTATGGGGCACAATAGTAACAATATGGGCACTACATGGGTACATCAATATAATAAGGGGGTTGTACTAATATTAATAAGGGGGTACACTAGTAGTATAGGGGCCTAACATGCCCCTCTCCTTCAAAAAGTGTTGTCCTCTGTTAGCACTTGAGATTTCACCTCAGGCCGAGAAGGAAAATCTCAAAGCTACATCAAACCATTTCACCTCGTAGCTAGCCCTATGGGGTATGAGAAGGCTCTCTCCGGTCAATCTCGTTAAATTTTCAATGGGAAGAGATGACCAATCAAAGTAACACAGATATTAGGCTAGTAAACTGATTGAAAAGGAGTTTTTTAATTAAATAACGAGGTTTTTCTGTGCTGCATGGGCAAAATCACAGCTTCAAACAGAGAAATATAATGAACAACACAGGTTGACGACTGAGACAAGGTAGGCAAGGAATTTAACATCAAATCTAGATTTAAATGGGATGGCAAGACCGGTGAAGAGCTGACAAGGGCAAACAATAACTTTGAATCCTTGTCAAACAGAAGAAAACATTGAATTGAACAAACTTATAGGCAGAGGATATAATACTATGAATTATACCTAAACACTTCATTTGCTCAATTAGAAATTATCATGAGGTGAATGAAACATAACAGTTTACATATAAGACAAAGGGAAAACTTATGCTAAATTAACATACAACATGAATCTCAGAAATTAGAGCTGTGAAATTTTCATTAAAAATCCCTCTGTCAAACACTGTACAATGGAGCTCAGTTCTCCTCCAGCACTCAGAAAATCTCCCCTGACTCACTCTCCTTACAAAAAAATTATTTTTATAAACTATGCTAAAACAAAAACAACAGATCGACCCAACAATCCGGGCGCTGTTTGAACAATTACCATAAATTAGAAAAGGGAACAGCTTTCTATTTTAAAATAAAACTGTGTCCCTAAAAATCCTCGATCATTGGCTAATTAAAGATAAATGCTGGAGCGCAGATCTCAACAGGATCATAACTGAAGTCTTAAATCGAGTCTCATTCTTTGGTTGTGTTACATTTGTCAATTTTAAACTAAAATCCTGTCCTTTCATCTCATGGTGACAACTGTAATGAGCACGGTTGCATTCAAGGTTTAATTTAAATTTATATGCAAGAACGACCCAACAGGCAGAGCCACTCATCGAACTCCAACACGTCCAACGCATCAACAATAACTCACAATCCGCCTTCTAAAAGGCACATCTCCCACAAAATCTCCAAAGGAGATCAATCACTGGCGGAAATCATGGAACGGAATCCCGCCTGTCTCAGGCTCCCCATGATTTGAAACTCATCATATGTTTACATTGAAAATGACTTTCTTGGTATAGAGCTGTGCAGAGGAGGGATGCTACTCCATTTTCGGGCCAAGCATAGGATTTCAATGTTGCCGCATGCACACACCTTCGCACTACCATCCAGAAGAGTAATAGTATAGAGACGGAAATACACATGAATAAATTTGATTTGCAGAATGCCTACAAAGGAATAATTCTAGTGTTAACAGCGAAGCTCTATACATCTAATGAGAACCCTGCAAACAATGAATTTCACTAAGTCTCATGTGATTACAACTTTTTTTTTGATAATTTATATAAACCAAGAAATAGGTGCACATTGTGGGCTGTGTGACTAGAATCCACTTGTAGAGCTACTTTGAAATCCTCAGCTGCCATACGTAACTTCCCTTTTCTCCAGATTTTCTTCAGCACTCTTAGACCTTTTCAAAATATTCTTAAGTTTGAAATACTCTTTCTTCAGCTCACTGTGCTCAGGATCTAAACGCGACCCTTTTTGATAGTGCCTCATGGCAACGTCATAATCTGCAAGGTAGTAATAAGCTTTTCCACGTAAGCGTAATGCCTCAAGATTACTTTCTTTGAGAATAAATCCAATTTCTGAAATAGCTCCTGAATAATCTTTTACTGCTATCAGTAATCTTGCTTTAAGCAGCTTTGCCTTAGAGCATTCTGGAGAGAATACAAGAACAACTTTGTCTATGTACTCCAATGCTTTTGAAAAATCACCAATGCCCAAGAGACTCAGTGCCTTATCTAGTGCATTTCTACTCTGTGTTAGCTGAGACAATTCTTCCTCTACCGCTGAATTTCCAGGTTTGAACTCCAAAAATGTTTTATAGTCCCTCTCAAATTCTTCAAATCTGCAAAGTCGATACAGAAGAAAGCCACGACATAATTATGCTTGCAAAAACTTTGCATCGATATCCAAAACTTTGTCTAGATCTTCAAGTGCCTCAAAATGGTGCCGAAGCAGAATCTTCGTAGCAGCTCATTTTCAATAACACCAGTAGGATGGATGTAATCTATATACATGGTATAGTGTTTAATGGCTGTTGTATACTCCCCCTGTAAATATCACGAAGCATCTTCAATCTTCTTCGCCAACTGAGCTTCTTTCCTTGGCCACTCGTATGGATCAAGTGAGACAGAGAACCCATTTCCATATATTCATTGACCATTGAAAGATGAGGCAGCTTTGTACAGGCTCCAAGAAATAAGATGACATTTGGATGTCGCATGTGGCTTAGCAATGATATTTCATTGCAGAAGTCTTCCATATTCTTCTCAGTCAAATCTTGCTCAAGCAAGACCTTAATTGCAACTTCTGTTCCTCTCCATATGCCTCGAAAGACTTCTCCAAAGGAACCAATACCAACACGGACACCCATTTTCAACTCAGAAAAATCGATATTCCATTCTGGGAGTGGTAATAGAGGCTTCGATGTATGAGTTGAAGACTGTAACACTCGATTCCACGAATTAATCATCTCAATTGATTTTGAAGAACTTGTCTTTTGAAATTCTTGTGGACATGAAGGTACTGAAAGACTGCTTTCAGAGGTCTTGTTAATATCTCTTGAAGAGCTGAATTCTGGCTTCCTTCCTCTAGAATCAATTCCTTCATCACCAACTACAAGTACGTCCACCAATACTGTGGAGCTTCAATGCTCCAACTCTTTAATCTCTACGACTCCCTAATCAATGCGTCCATGATACCTTCAAATTCTGAGCATAAATAAATCGGAAACATGCTTCTTATTTGCACATCCTTGGATCTGAAAATGATAATCAACATATATTTAATATCAACCACTGCAAGCTCCTCAACTACTGGACACAATGACTTCAATATCAACTGATGGTCGTAGAAAATCTTCTTGGAACTTGTACTCTGGATGATAAATAGCTCAGCCCTCCTAATTTTGGTGAAAAACAATATATTCGACCCTCCTATAGGCTGATTGGACTCCTTCCCATGGCACTTTAATTTCGGCCCAACCATTGAGAATAAATCAAGCTCCTTCCTGAGATTGGATACACCACCTGCCTGGAGATGGAATGTACCTCTTTGCGCCCCTTGTGTGCTGCATTCCTTGCCATGTATCAGAGTTTTCCCTCTTTTAAATTGACTACTCCAACACCGCCATCTCCATATTTGTATTCAATAATGACAACGAACCAGTAAAATAAGTAGTGGCCCCAAATTAATAACCACAATCACCGTGCACCTTAAACATATAATGAGCTATTTTGTGATGAAGACTGCACCAAACTTCATAAATACCCAACAGCCCTGATAGCAACCTTCGCATCTATCACCGTCTTTGAACAGGCCCGACTTCCTACAACTATTTTTTATTGGAAAGGAATCTGTTTCACCAGGCTGACATATGCGCATTCACCACAAGGGTATATGAGGCTATGAATATTTGATCAAGATCTGGACCAACGGTGCCATTGTAGAGAACCTCTGTGCCATGATAGTTGAAACCATATGAAGATAAAACTTGACTAAATTCATCAACAGTAGAGTCTGATGTATGTTTTGTTTTCTTTGTGCTTTTACAGAGGTAGTCGCTGCCAGTTGAAGAGCTGAAAATAAATTACATAATCTAAAAAAGCAACATATTAATGATTTCTTCTTCAAAACCTTGTTTTGAAGAAGAATCAATATCTGACATGAGACGGAGTCTAACATCCTCAACGCTTGAGTAGTTCTTGATGCTTCTATATAAACTTCTTGTCCTCCGATGTGGAATCTTCAGCGGGTAAGTTCTTCCACTTGATGAGATACTCTGAAATTGATTGATTTGTAGCTGTCGGGTTCTTGTTTCTGTGACTGCTCCAGGTTCCAATATGATTTTTCCTTCCTCTTCAATTTTTGGAAATATTGTTTGAATTGGGATCTTTTGGAACTTTTGAATAAGTGGCCATACTTCTTCATCCTTCTTCGATTCATCCCTTGCTTCCATTTTCTTGAAGTGTCTTCGCATTCGGTAAGGTCGCAATTTTTTAAGTGTATGTAGTATTTCCAACATTTCCTTCTCACAAATAGCTTGCTTGAGATGTAGTAGTAAAAATACCCAATCACGTACATCAAAACGATTTTCACTACGATGTTGATCTACCTGTTGTTTCATTCGAGTTTTCACCAAAGTGGCATTATCCTTTAAAAGTTGGAGAACTTTTTGTTGATGCACGATGTGATCTTTCACCACTTGAACCTTTTTCTTCTTGATATGTCCTTCTACCTTTAGAGTTTGAGGAGTGATAATTTCTTCCAATCTTTTACAATATATGGTCGGATTCATTTCTTGATGCTCAATGTGATCTTTCACTTCTTGAACATTTTTCTTCTTGGTATGTCCTTCTAGCTCGATAGTTTGAGGAGTGGTAATTCCTGCCAATGCTTTACAAGATATGGTCTGATTTATTTCTTCTATCTCTGGGGTTGGATCCTGGCATATATCCTCTTCTTTTGATGTTTCTTGATCCTTTTCTTCCTCCTCTTCATACTCTATGTAAAATAATTTCTTCTCAATACACTTATGACCTTTAGTGCATTTTGCTATCCACAATTGTAACAAGCCTTGTTCTTTTCTTCCAATTTTTGTGGTGTACCCTGTAGGTTGTGGAAGGCAGGAGAAACAACACTTCCATCTTCATAGCTGTGAGGGGTAGAATTCATTGTTTGCCATAATTTACTTTCTGTAGTGTCAAAAGCCCTTTACTCTTCCAATTGTTGTGTTGTTGCTCTAAAGAAAGTGTTGTCTGATCCTCATAATGTCTATCATTTCCTCTGTGAGAATGCCACTTCAAAAGTCGTTTTCGAAGACAGCCCTTTATACCATAAAAATTGATTCGGTTCTAAATATGAAGATGCAATACATACCTTTTGTAATAGTGGTACACCATGTAGATCAAAATATCTCTCCATCTGACGTATCCAATTTACCGGATCCTTGCCATCAAACTTCCTCATCTTGCTTTTTCTTGATTTTAGGAGCTCGATCTTGAAACGATTGTAACTCTGTACTTTTAGATCTTTAATTTCTAAAATTGCGACCTACAATAGCCCTCTATATCCCCTTTCCAATACCACCAGTTTGACCGCAATTGGATTCTCCTATGAAGAGTTATACCAAATCTCCCACATTGACCTGAGTATAGACCTTTCCAGAATAGCGAACTTGTATGAAGTGCCACGTGTCACTATTTGGACCTCTGGCTCTAAAAAAATATCTAGAAAAAACTATAGTTCGTCCTCTTTCTATACCTTTTTGCGAAATTTCAATCCGATGCTCAGAGAGAAAGTTATGACGATTTTCCCCAGGTCACCTGTTTGGAATGTAATTCATGAGTCTGCAAAAAGACCAACTTCCTCAGATCATATCTCTGCAAATATAGTGCGAAAAGCTCTGAAATTCAGACCCGAGCTGTAGCATGATGTCTTCTCAAATGGGTTTTTTCCGACTTCTGAAACATCGCAGAAAAAAAGTTATAGCGAAAATGCCACGATGACCTATTTGGAGTAGTGAAACCCTAGAACTTAGCTCTGATACCAAATGTTATGTAACCAGCTCAATAAAAAGATAGAAAAGATAGATCAACGCCTTAGAATTCAGCCTCTTCGAGGGGGAAACCTCCTTTACATTACATAAATGGATGATTCTTGGATGATACAAATGAAAAGACCTCCTCTCTATATATAGGAGTCTAAGGGGTCATAACATAATCAGAGCCTACATAACAATAATAATGTAAGGGCACAATAATAACAATAGTGGCTTCTATGGGGCACAATAGTAACAATATGGGCACTACATGGGTACATCAATATAATAAGGGGGTTGTACTAATAATAATAAGGGGTTACACTAGTAGTATAGGGGCCTAACATTTTAAAATTTCAAATTTTTCCATTTCCACCCAAAAATTTTGAACTAAATTGTTCTAGTCCGCATTTTTTGCAATGTAGGATATACAAAATGCTCATTTGGCGGGAACACGAGCACGAAGATGTGGATCTTGCTGCATTAATTCATCCACCTATAATACGGGCATTAAAAGCATGTAGACTATTTAAATTCTGGGCCATACCCGGCATGAGGGATCAGGTAGACTTCTTGCAATAGCTGGTAGACAGGTGGAGCACACAGGACCAGTGTTTCATGATTGGTGGCCATCGACTTGAAATCAAGCTATAGGAAATTTATTTCTTGACTGGTTTTCCCAAGAGAGGCGAATGATTATCTCTATTCAGGACTAGGTCAGATGGTCAGTCTGTTGCTAGTCTCTGACTAGAGTTTTGCAATGACCAAACAGAGGACAAATGGATAGATATTAAAACTATTTCTTGTCCTGAACTTAAAGTGATTGCATTTACAGTCACCAGACTATGCAGAAGAGTAGCATTACATGTAGCTACTGGATCCCAAATGCGAATGGCAGTAGACTGCTACCAAGGCACCATATTCAACTGGTGCGAGGCTGTGTTGGCAAATGTAAAAGGCCAACTGACTAGAGCAAAGAATGGACAACTAAAAAACTTTGGATATGGTTTCTTGGTTGTGAGCTTTGGTCTAGAGAGGGTCCCTATGTTGGTCCTATACCATCTTTCCGTTGAGGTTGGACTTCCCCGAGAGCCTAGGATTATGCGTTGGGTTGTAGTGATGGACCGTCATCCTGAGGAGGGTTCAAAGGTTATCTGATTTCCACCTGAGTATTTTCGTTGGTTGAGGAACTAAATTTTCATGATTCTAGATTTTCCATATGCTAGGATGAATTATCGTGGTGACCTAGACATGGCTCTTCCACCAGAAGAGCAATGGAATGATTCAGGTAAAAATTATTTTCAACACTTTCTAAATTTTAAACTATTTTTTTTTGTTTTTTTTTTTTAAATCGTCCAAAACTGACAGTAAAAAGTTTTAAATGCAGATGTGGGTCCACGACGACCAGCCACTCTCCAACCCTATGAGAGAAGACACCCAGCTGCAGCAGTACCGGCTCCACAGGACCAATCAACAGAGACCCTGATAGAATTGGAGAATCATCTAGAGCATTTGATAGTAGATATTCCAGAGACTAGTATAGATGATATTCCTCTTAGGTTACAACGCTATGTGATTGGGGTCCCAGGACCTTTTAGGAGGTTCCTTTGTAGGGTTGCCCGAGAAGTGGTTTCTTATCGTGATCATCATCAGGGACAGGATGATCACCTTTGTAGACTCGTACAAAATTTTATGTCTTTTTATACTATCATTTTTGTCGATCATAAGGTGTTTTTCAACCTTTGACACACTTCTATACTATGATATATCACTATTACTGGCTATCTTGTATGACACGTTATGGAATGCTTTTAAATTTATTGTTTTGATTATTGCAAATGTCTATTTAACATTCGAGAAGAAATTGCATCTGCTAATGTATTTAAATATCTTGGAATATGCTGATATTCAATGTAGTCAAATTCACGTTCCAAGAGACGAACTCTAAAAAATAATCTGAATAACACTAGATTTCTAATGACATAAATCCTGTTAAGCTATAATACGATGAGTTTAGAATCTAAACTAACAATCAAACTCTGAATCCCAAATGAGATGGATTCAGATAATAACTCAATCACTGCACTATACTCTGCAATGTTATTTGTTGTTTGACTGAGGCTTACCCCATGCATAGATACTAACTCGTCAGAGGGTGAATAGATAACCCAAGCTGCGGAAGAAATGTTTCGTGTACTATGACAAGCACCATCAGCAAACCAATGTATGTTTCAAGAGACATCGACATCTGCAATATCAAGAGTAAAAACAAGATAAGCAGGAATAATGATAAAAACACTCTCTAAACTAGGCACACTTTCTAATCTAAAACACACCAACTAGAAAGAAACTATTCTAACAAAAATCTCCACACCAAAATTTAAGCATAATATCTTTTCAGGTAAAGCCCATTTTTGGGTTTACCCAAAGAGAAACCGTCAAAATCTACCAATTCATAGGTCCCTTTTGCCAGCTTTCACTTAACAACATAAGGACCGTGCCACATAGGTACAAATTTTCCAGCCCCTAACTTATCGTTTGCTTGATCGTATAGTAAAACTAGCTCTCCTTCTGAAAAATTACGTGTAACATTTCAGTCGTACTCAGTTTTTATTCATTTTGCATGAGTCTCGATTGCTAATGCAACGTCACGTCGATTCTCATCTAGCTAAGTTAAGTAAAACAAACGTTTCTCCTCTTCGGAAGTGGCTGAGAGTAATTCTATGGCTATTTGCAATGAGGGAATTTCGCATTCAATGGGTAACACTACTTCCAACCCGTAAACTAGTTGAAAAGGAGTGAAACCAGTTGATGTTTTTACTGAGGTTCGATATGCCCAAAGTGCTGAAAATAGCATGTTATGCCAATTCGACCTATGAATACCAATGATTCGTTGGATCATAGTGACTAGAACTTTATTGATTGCTTCAACCAGACCATTAGCCTGTGGGTAATATGGAGTAGAACTATCGTGATGCAAGCCAAGTTGATCTGTTAGTTCAGTCATCATGATGTTTCGAAAATGACTTCCATGATTAGTAATAATAGCTTGAGGAACACCAAATCTAGTAATTATATGATTGAAAATGAAAATTGCAGCAGTTTTGCCTTCTTTCGAAAATGTAGGCATTGCCTCAACCCACTTAGTAAAATAATCTACCGCAAGGATGATATACGCATGCCCTCCAGCCAAGTGAGGGTTACATGTAATAAAGTCGATACCCCACTTTGAAAAAGGACCGACGGAAATTATAGAGTGGAGAGGAGCAAGTGGAGCGTGCATCTTACCATAAAAAATTTGACAATTGTGGCATTTTCGGACTGCATAGATACAATCTTTAAATTAGGATGGCCATAAATAACTAGCACGCAATATCTTTTGGGTTGTGGCATACCTAGACATATGACCGCCACATGCTCCAGAGTGATATTCATTCAGAACCTTTTCAGCTTCTTCATGAGTTAGACAACGTAGGAAAATAGAATCCGCCCCACAACGATAGAGTGTATCTCTAATAATATTGTATTGTTGGGATTGGAAACGTATTTTCCTTCGCTGAGATCATGAGATTTCAGGCCAAAAAGATTGGGTTTGGAGATAAACAATTATATCTCCATACCATGGATTAAGAGTACCGATAAGAAACAAGGATTCATCCGCAATGGGTTCTTCCACCACAGTTTCAGTATCAGTATGCGGGAAATCACACATCAATTCTACAAAAACCAAAGATTTCTTTGCCTTGGATTTTTCAAATTCCAAGTCAAATTCCTATAGGATAACTATCCATTTGGAATACTTGCCCCCTAGAAATTGTTTGGTCAAAATATACGTCATAGGGTTACAGTCAGAAATTACCATGGTTTTGCATAATAAGATGTAGTGATGAAATATTTGGACAGCTTGAACAACTACCAAGGCCAATTTCTCCACATGCGAATATCTAAGCTCAATCGGATTCAAAGTTCAACTAAGATAGTAAATCACATGTTCATTTTTGAATTCATCTTCTTGAACTAAAACCATCCCAATGGTGGAATGAGAAGCGACGAGGTACAAAAAGTAATCCTGGTTGTAGTTGGGAGGATGCAATAACAGTGCATGGGTCAACGCATGTTTAAGTGCATCAAAATATTTGTCAGCTATATCATCCCAAAAGAATGGATTATTCTGTTTTAACAACCTGGTAAAAC
The DNA here is from genome assembly GCA_000404065.3 of Pinus taeda. Taxonomy (NCBI): domain Eukaryota; kingdom Viridiplantae; phylum Streptophyta; class Pinopsida; order Pinales; family Pinaceae; genus Pinus; species Pinus taeda. The sequence goes on along the minus strand of APFE030851429.1, from coordinate 159,473 downwards.
CTTTCGTTATCTCGGCGTAGTTAGGAATGAAACGACGTAAAAAATTTGCTTTCCCTTGCAAACTTTGGAGTTGGCAAAGAGTCAAAGGAGGAGGTAATTTGACAATAGCTTCAACCTTCGAGGGATCGACATGAATGTCGGCTTTCGACACGACAAATCCCAGTAAACGACCCGTTTCTATACAGAAAACACATTTGTGTGGATTCAGCCTCATTCGATAATGCCTACATCTCATAAAGATTGCTCGTAAATGAGTGAGATGATCGGCTCTACATAATGAATGAGTAGGTAAATCATCAAGATAAGGCTGCACAATGTGCTTGATGCCATGAAATGCGTAAGACGTAGCCCTTTGAAAAGTTGCTCTGGCGTTCTTTAGTCCAAAAGGTAATTTGCAATAAGCAAATGCCCCCCATGGACAAATGAAAGCCGTTTTAGGTTGATCAGCAGGGAGTATGTTGATTTGATTGTAACTGGAAAAACCATACATAAAGGAGAACATTTCACTGCCAGCACAATCATCAATAATTTGATCGATATAGGGGGTTGGATAATTGTCTTTAGGACAAGCTCGATTAATATCCCTATAATTGATACATATTCTTATCATTCCTTGCTTTTTGTTAACAGAAATAATATTCGATACCCAATCTATTAAGGGAATTGGATAAATGAAACATGATCGAAATAATTTCTCAACTTCAGCTTTAATAGCAGCAACTTTTCTTGGATGTATCTGATGCAAACATTGCCAGACGGGTTTAGCATCCGGGTAAGTTTTAATTTCATGGACAATAATTGATGGATCGATTCTTGGCATTTCTTCATATGACCAGGCAAATACATCGCGGAATTCTTGAAATAGGGATTTATAAGTTTGGATTTCATTGTCCATACAGGAAGCACCTTTATGAATGTTTTCAATAATTTCGGGTTTCACTAAAATGTCAATAGGAACTGTTCGAGAAATATTTCCCAAATTCAACTCAGAATTAGGATGTTGTAATGGATTCTGTGGTTCTTTGACATAGTCAGCGGTAAAAATAGATGAGAAATCATTTTCAAAATGATCAAGCTTAGGTAAAAACAAAGATCGATGATGAAGATCTTCCCATGGTAAATCATCAACAGACATAAGTTCACGAATCTACTCGTCAGTATGAACAGGGTCAGAAAATGTTGTTGAAGCTGAAGTTGATATTGAAAGTGATTCCCCATGGCCCACATTCATTGGATCAAATTTGGTTAAACAAGAGTCAGAAAATGACTGTATAGCCTGATATGCAACTTCAAAGGGACTCAAAAGCATCACGTCACCAAATGAGTCCACCTCAGAATTGGAAGGTACGATCCAAGGATCATCAAAAGCAATAGTGTTTGATGAAATCATATGAATAGTTGCAAAAGAAGGTGATACGTTAGGAGGAGGAAATGAAAAAGTTCCTAGTAAACCAGAATCTTTAATCAAACCTACCCCAACATCCTTGTAAGGGATAGCTATTTTACCAACATGTATAATACTATCAGAAGACGCTGGGTCGGATGAAAAATAAGTCAACTGGTCTATTGTAATGATCTTTCCATTATGAAGAAACTTCATAAGCCGAAAGACCGATGAAACAATAGCAGTCATAGCATAAGACCAACTGCGACCCAAGAGAAGGTTGTAATCTAGAGGGGCATCAACCACTTCTACATCTAGATTTACAGTGTTTCCTTCAACCCCTATAGGTAAATCTTGCAAAATGCCAAAAGGATGAAACCCTTGGCCATCAAAATCCTTTAGAATCGTCGGGGATTGATTAAGTGTAGGAGAACTAAGCGATCTCCAACACTAAATCGACATAATACACGTAGAAGATCCCTCATCAATCACATTCTGAAAGCAAGGTCTGTTTTTTACTAACACTGGAATATGGAAAGCCATTTGATGAGGTAGGTGAGGTGTACTATTCTCTAAATCGAAGATTATAAGGTTCGAATCCTGAATATCAACAACTCCTATAGCAAACAATAGCAATTTACATTGTGCTGGGCATGATTGCAGCACCTCCAAAGCCAACATTGCTGAAGGGGAAATAGCTATATCTTCAACAATGTTATAGTTCTGAGCAGTGCTCACATCTGGATAAAAAGCTGACTTCCGAAGTATACCTTTAGTAAGCGGTTTGATTACTAAGTCTGGGTTAGGTTTCTTAATCTGTAGCAAATCAGAACCAGAAGGAGTTGAAGTTGATGGGTTTGAATTAGAAGATTCTGCTTCCTTACCACCAATAGGATTTTTACTACCATAATCTTGCGATCGCGTCGCAATCCTGACTTGGGACATCATCATAATAGGTTCTTCTGAGGCATTTGAGGAAGAACCTATCATCTTACTATCTTGACTAGGAAAAGGATCTTTCAAGACAGTAGACGTTTGAGAACCTTTGACGATTTTCGAAATCTCAGTGCGATGTGGCCAATCTCTTGTAAAATGCTCTTCATCACAAATGAGACAAGGATAGCGAGGTTTACGTTTTTTGTCAGTATATTCATTTTTATCTGATTTCTCTTTTGAGTTTTGTTTATTTTTATTCTTCCCCTTCTTTTTATTGTTGGGTTTTGATTTAGCCGTAGATGATTCTACGACATGGATATCGGCAGGAATTTCAGCGGAAGAATCTCCTGTTGGAGAATCTAGTAAATTTATAATAGGAGAATAATTCTTTGAATATTTCTTCTTGCTTTTGGTATTAACTGAACCAATCATACCATCAGCGGCATGAGACCCTGAAGGAGTTGCAGTTATTTGATTGTGTTTTGGAAGGTTGGGGATTTTTTCATGTAAAGTACCCTACTGCATATAAACAAGGTCAAGTTACTGAGCCTAAGCAATTACTTGCTCTTCAGTAACAACTCCTACCTTCGCTACATCCTCAGTGATTTTAGGTAATAATTATTTAACAAACCATTCTGCCAAAATTTGATCTGGAATAAAAACTTTCACTAAACGTCATTGACGTCGCCATTCATGAATATGATCTGAAATATATGTGGACGTTGACTATTTTAATGAAGTTAATAATTCCGTGCCATTGTCATATCTGACAGGGAATTGAAAATGAGTTAAGAAAGAAGTGGCTAGCTGACTAAAATTATAAAAAGAGTCTCGTGGCAACTCAATGTACCACTTGGCAATAAGACCAATCAGAGTGCATTCAAAAAGACGTAAGTGAATTGAATTATCGATAATGGAATTAGATGCACACTAGAGGTGATAAGTCATCACATGATTTGACGGATCTTGTCCTGACTTACCCTCAAACTTTGGGATATCACTGGGCAACTTATTAGGCATTGGCAGCCAATAGGGAAGATAGTAAATTGGATCATTCGTAAGGCGTGACAAATCAGGTAAATACAAAGTTGCAATAAAAGGTAACTGACGGTTAAGGTCTCGAAAACTTTGGGTCACAAGACCAGTCCCAAGAGGAGGATAGCCAGGATAATCTGGAATTGGATTTGCATTAGAAATATTATATCCTCCCGAAAAACCATGATTAACCGGACCAAACTGGGGTTGTTGAGGTTGTTGATAAGTATATCTAGGGTACAGTTGATACTAATAAATTGGGTTTTGCACAGTAGGACCGAATTGGTACTGTCCCTGGTACATTTGATAAGTAAATTGCAGTTGACTTGTGACAATCGTATTTGGCCCAAGTTGTCCTACAGGCATCTAAACCAAAGTTTAAACTGTAGGTCCTAACTGTGGTAAAGAGGCTTGAGGAGTTGATACAGGAACGATAGAAATCGGAGTTGTCGATACTCTAGAAGTAGGTGGGCTAGATTGAACAGAAGCTGTAGTAGTTTCCACAACAATTTGAGGAGGAGTTCGAGGTGAACTAGGCCCAGAGTGATGAACTACACTAGGTGTAGAAGTTTGAATAGTAGGCTAGACAGGTTGTTAGGTTGGACCAGAAACCAAAGGTTGTCTAGGTTGACTTGATAACTGCACATTAGGTTGAAAAAGTTATTGAGTTTGATATGGATCCCACAACATGTTCATTCCGGGGTATGGACCCATAAAAGGTTGAGCATATTAAGGACCATAACCAGGTTGAGTGTAGGACTGATAATTGAGAGGTACATTTCCAGCTTCTTGTACAAATGGTTGACCAGAAGGTGGTTGGAAACCTTGAGTTGGGTAGTGACCTTGAGGTTGATAACCCTGAGGCACGTACTAAAACTAAGGTTGACCTTGAGGTATATATTGATACTGGGGTTGATCTTGAGGCATGTACTGAGTCTGGGGTTGACCTTGAGGTATTGTCCCTACGGTGTGTACTGTCCTTGAGGTTGCCCCCTAGGTGGTATCTGACTACCTTGAGGTTGCCCCGCAGGCGGTAATTGAGCACCTTGAGGTTTCCCCCCAAGCGATAACTGACTAACTTGAGGTTTCCCTCCAGGCGGTAACTGACTACCTTGAGGTTACAGATTTGGAATACTACCAGACATCATAAGAATTTCTTCTACACTCAACGATGGAGTTCCGTTATTACCAGTTGATATCTCACGTTAAATTGGTTGAGGAGATGCTCCTGAAAAAGTACCAGTGAGTGATTGATACCGAGAAGGAACAGAAGGCCCGCCATAAAAAAATGTTTTCGGTCTTTGGGAAAACATGGATGACCATTTCAACATATTCAAAGGAGGATAATAACCTCTAGTCTTAGGATGGAAAGGAATTCAAGGTGGTGAAAAACTAAGACCCGGGTTTTCTAATAAGTTCGTCAATGATACATACCAAGTGTCACTTCTAAAAGGATTGTAGAAGATTGATTCATGCTCCCTAAGTTCTAAAGTTGGTTGATTTTTAGGGAGAGATGTATCTTCGTTCGGACTAACAAGTTCTTCAATAGAAATGAGTCCAGAAGGAAGATTTTGGGTAATGATATTTCCTACCCTGGGTGAACCAGGACCACTAGAAGTTGGAGAAGCAAATCCTGAAGATGGAGTAGCAGCAAGTTTGGTTTTAGGCTCAGAAATTTCAGGTTCTTCAATTAATTCACTAGTCAAAGAAATACTACTAGTAACTTCGGAAAATGAAATTGGTTCAGAAATATTCTATGTTGCTTGAACTTGATAATCAGGATGAACAATTAAAGATGATTCTCCAGCTTCCAATGACCCAACTCTACTGTCACTAGGTGATACAAGAGATCGTAGCCCTTCAAGTTGGCTTGGTGTATATTTGGGAGGTTGCCCCCGAAGTCTACGGGATTGTCTCGGTAATTCACCCATGATTAAATATTTAGTTACTTCACACACAAACAAAGAAAATCTCAATAAAACCACCTAGAGTCTCTAAAGAACCAAACAATTGAATCACATGCCTAAAAAAAAAAATCTAAGAGTTCAAACCACATAAAAACAGTAACTTTCTGTACCAAAAACACTAGTTGGTGATGAAATCCAACGTCATAGAATTCAATACAGAAATGGCAGTTGGAACAGTTACCCCGACAACCTGCTTAATGAAACAGACTGGCACAAGTTTCTTCACAAAACCGTCTCGAGTGAAGAGAACCTCCGAGAGAGTCCAAGTGAGTCTAGTCGATGTCTACTCCAGGTACAATGAGACCCGTCCTTCACCGTCACCTTAGGAAAGAATCTTAAGATTATGGTCACTAAGGTTACCAACAGTGACAAATACAACTGGGGGAACAGTCTACGATCCGATCTACGCGCAAGGGCAGAGTAACCAAGCTCAATTCCCTTGAAGGCTCCTCGACATGATCAATCCAAGGTTTACCAACAAGTGACCCTAGGCTCCTTGACAATGGTTAATCCAAGTTTTATCTTTTTTAATACGCGCAAATCTTCTATCTTTCCCAATGAGGCAGACTTGATTGTCTCAAAGGTTCGGACATGATCTCGTGATTGACTCCTTTAAGAGGTGCTTCTCAGATTATATCAATTACAATTGGATTTATTTCCTACAGTAATATATAGATACTTGTTCGTTTTAACTATCTTGGAGAGTTAATTACTCTCTACTCCAAGATACTAGCCTAAGCTATATTGGTGATAAGAGCCCTAGAAATAAAAAGATTGCTAGATCAATTTTAATTAAGCATTACTTTTATGTGTTGTTTCTTAAGTCAATAGGTATGGAGATGAAACTTTGATGGTGTGAAGACTCGATTCCAAAAACCCAAAAAAAATGCATCTAAAATGATAAACAATTCATTTTTCCTTCAATGAATTTCTAGCTAAAAGAAAGAGTTGAGAATGCAATTCTTTGAAAAACAAAACTTTCCTTCAACATGTAAATGAAAAGAAAATCTTTTTGTCTTTTTCAATAAACTCAAAATGAAACTACTAATTATTCTCATGAAAAATAAATCCCTTTTTCTTTTTCAACACTCAAAACTACAAAAAACAATTCTTTCAAAAGAGATTCTATGATTTCTAGAAAACACTCAAAACTATGAAAAACTAATCTTGAGATCTAAAAAATTCTAAAAACCTAATCGAAATAAAAGTTTCAAATCTTTTTGAGGACGTTTTACTTAGTTATTCATTAAACTAAGGATTAATTCATTAATAATAACAAATCAATCAAAAAACACCCAACTATGTTTTCTTATAAAAAAATTAAATTCACAACTTATGACCAAGTTCATTCAAAGATTTGCAAAGAGAAACGAAATCTATTTCTTACCAAGGACAGATTTCACAAACCAGCCAGACTCATCAGAAGGCAGAAAGACACTAGGGTGATCTAAGGTTTCTTAGGCTTCTAATCTTTGAGTCACCACAAAGACCGAGTGAAAACCAATCCAGGCATGCAAAACTTCTAGAAAATCATCTAAAACAAAAACACCAATCGAACTTACTCACAAGAGACTTTTGACAGGACACATGTAGATCTGGGCAGAGACTAAAAGTCGTAAATAAAACCTAAACTTAACTGGATGAAAAAAATTTAGGTTTTTCAAAAATTTTGATAGGGTCTGTAGGCTTCCAGTATAAGCAGATGCGGTACCGCTCTATGCACTAAAGGAACAGTGCGGAGATGTCCGCACTGTATTCTAAATAGAACATGCGGTCCTCTTAAAAAATTGAAAAAAAAAAAGCAATCCAGATCCCCAAAACTACCCCATCCCACATACATCAAGAAAAGATTAGAAACAAGAACAAGTTTCTCAAGTCAAAGACAAAGGAAAATAAAAAAACCAAATTCAGTTCCTTAGTGGAGTTGCCAATTTGTTGGCCGGATAAATCAATATTGCGGACAAGGCCGATCTCCCTAGTATCAACAGATATCTAGCAACAAGAAGGACAAGAAAATCTACCTTTCTCTAAACATATTGCGATTCATTAATAAAAACTAAAGAGATGTTTAGACCCTACCTTAAGTCCAACGCTAGTTTGTGGAAGACATGCTTCAATCGTCCAAAAGAGTTTCCTTTAGAGAACCTGCAATCACAAACAAGCACACATCAAATAACACATGCATAGCTAATATAATAAATCATGTTCATCATGGTGATCAAGGAATCCATAAAATAAACCATAAAACACAGCTTATTGAGAAAAATAAGCTTAATTGTATTAACTTTGGAATAGAAGAAATTTACAACCTTTGGTTCCTTGATGCTGTACAAGCTCTTTCTAGGGTCCAAACAGGAATCTCCTCTACTTTAACAAACCTCACTTTCTTCCAAATGAGATAAAAAAGGTATGTAATCTCTCCTCTCAAAACCTCAATTAGGAAGACTAAGTTCCAGCAGCATTTCACCTAAAAAATATTCATCTTTCAACCTCCTCAGTAACCAGCCCAATGCTTCATTTTATAGTACAAAGGAAGGAGGTTACAGGTCCACCTATGAAGGGATAGAGTCCTCCTTCAAAGGGATAAGCTCCTCACATCAAGGGGTTAGCTCCTTAAGGTATGGGATGCATGAACCTTTAAGGAGCGAACTTGCCACCTCAAGATTCCTCTAGAAGCTTCCAGAAATGACTCAAAGTGAGTTTTTAAGAATGTACTTGCGCCTTTTTAACTTTTATAGGGGTCCGCACCCATAACACAGAGACAGAGTGGTTAGGTGCACAGGGGACATGACCATTAGGTGCGAGACCGCAGGTAATACTAAGAGAAAGTGTGGAACCAGAGTTTTAGAGATTTTTAAGGGCTTTCTCTTATTTTCAAGGCTTGATATAAGAACTGAGGTTTAAGACTTGCAAAGGAGGAAAGTGTGAGTGGTGATAGACTCACACAGATTGCAGAATGTCAAGGTCATAATTTTTGTGCAATAGATTGCCCCCTAAAGTGTGAAGTCTATAATAGATGAGGATAACATTTGTCATCTAAGAAGAGTGAAGTACTTTATCATTTCAAGGATCATCCTGTGGACACCCTGGTTGGAACCTATAAAAACATTCAATGCAATATATATA
>APFE030851429.1:55283-137658 GCA_000404065.3 Pinus taeda | reverse complement strand
TTGCATATAATTGTTTCTCCTCCAATAGTTGTAGCACCCTGTCAACATTTTCAACATGATCCTTCCAAGACTTGCTGTAGAGTAGTATATCATCAAAAAATACTAACACAAATTTTCTAAGGAATGGTTTGAAAATTGAATTCATCAAACCTTGAAATGTTGAAGGTGCATTGGTAAGGCCAAAAGGCATGACCAAAAATTCATAATGACCCTCATGAGTTCTAAATGCTGTTTTCGGAATGTCTTCAATCTTCATTCTGATTTGATGATATCCTGAACGAACATCCAACTTGGTGAAGTAAATTGATCCATGCAATTCATCCAGTAATTCATCAATGACAGGAATGGGAAACTTATCTTTAATAGTGAGGTTGTTGAGCTCCCTATAATCCGGACACATGCGCCATGATCCATCCTTCTTGTGCACCAATACTACTGGAGTAGAGAAAGATCTTTGACTTGGTTGAATTATACCAGCCTCTAGCATTTCTGGAACCATACGTTCAATTTCACTCTTCTGGGCATAGGGATATCTGTACGGCCTGATGTTTGGAGGAACACTTCCTGGAATCAGATGAATAGCATGATCATGATCATGAATAGGTGGGAGACATTTGGGAGTCTCAAATACCTTGGAATAATTGTCCAAGAATTTTTTGGAGATCTAGAGAACTAGATGATTTCAATGGGGAAACATCTAGTGAAGATAATTGTGCAATTACACCCCTTTGTTCCCTTTTTAGAAACTTTCTAATACCCTTAGAGCTGATTATCTTTCCCAGTTTCCCTACAATACCCCTTAATTCAACTTCCCTTCCTTCCACATAAAATTTCATGGAAATTTCTTGAAAATTAAAATCTATTGTACCCAAGGATTGTAGCCATTGGACTCCTAGTACAACATCAGCACCTCCATTGGAATGGAAAGCATTGGGCTAGTCAATACATATTCTCCCATCGATAGCTTGATATTATGGCACTTTCCAGAGAAATTTATTGTTCCTCCATTTGCAACCATCACTTGACACTCTGGTGTTGGATATAAGAAGCAATTCAATTCTTTTGCTACCTTACAATGAATAACATTGTGAGTACTTCCTGAATCAATCAACACTATTACCTTTTTCTTCTTGATTTGTCCTTTTATCTTGATGGTTTGAGGAGTGGTAATTCCCGCCAATGCATTACAAGATATGGTCGGATTCATTTGTTCTTCATCTAGGCTTTGTTCCTGGAGTATATCCTCCTCTTTTGACCTTTCGTGCTCTTTTTCTTCTTCCTCTTCACAATCTATGTAAAATAATTTCTTCTCAGCACACTTATGACCTTTGGTGTATTTGCTATCACAACTATAACAAAGCCATTTTGCTCTTTTTTCTTCCAATTGTTGTGGTGTCAACCTTATAGGTTGTGGAAGACTAGCAGCAAAAACACTTCAATCTTTATAGTTGCGAGTGGTATGCTTCCTGGTTGCCATAATTTTGCTTTCCATTTTTCTTGCTAACCTGAATGCCTTCTCTAATGAATCAGGTTCCCAAAGGCGAACATCATGTTGGATATTATCCTTTAAATACCCTATGAACACATCAATCCTATGCTCCTTTGGAATATCTTTTACCCTTATGTTCAATTTTTGTAACTCCTCAATGTGCTCCATTATTGAACCCATTTGTTTGAGACTTATCAATTGGCTAAAAAAAGTTTGTTTTTTGTATCCTGATAATGTGCTATCAATTGTTCCGTAAAAATTGCCCAAGTGATAAATTGTTTACGAGAGCAAAGCCATTGATACCATACAAACTAATTTGGTTCCAAATATAAAGTTGCCATACGTACCTTTTGTGTGTTTTGAACATTATTGAGATCAAAAAATTGCTCCATCTGTAATATCCATGTTGCGAGATCCTTGCCATCAAACTTCCTCATATTGATTTTTGGAATATGGTGCGTCTTCGATCCAACATTAGAGTCTATGAAATCATGATTAACATTTCCTTTGTTCGCATCATGAGTTTCCTTTACTCCCCTTTCACATTAGTAAGTATTTCTTGTAGAAAATTTGTCAAATCTGCCTTCAAATCTATCTTCAAATCGTCAATCTTGGCTTCCACACCCTTTATCTTAGATTCCACACCATTTATCTTAGCTTCTGTTAGCTTTTGTGAGAGTGAAATTTGTTGCACTTGGTCTTGTAATTTTAATATATCATGTAGCATTTCTTCCTCTTCTTCATGAGTCATGCTAGAGTTTTCAGATTGCTTACTAGGTGTTTGAATTTTCTTTCCTCGGGGCATCAGTTACTGATACTAATGCTCTACTATGCCCTTTGAATTCCTTCGAAATAATTTTTCAAACCAAGCTTAAGAAAAAATTTTAAAAATCTACACACATTTTTTTCACTTTGTAGGAGCTCAATATTGCCTCTGATGTATCTCTGTAATTTCGAATCATCTAGTTCTAAAATTGCAACCTCTGGTAGCCCTCTATGTCCTCTTTCCAATGCCACCAGTCTGACCCCAATTGGATTCTCCAATGAAGAATTATGCCAAATCTCCCATAGTGACCTGATTATAGACTAATTCAACAGAGCAAACGTGTACAACATGTCACGTGTCCTTGTTTTGACCTTTGGCTCTGAGAAATATATACAAAAAACTACAGTTTGTCCTCTTTCTGTACCTTCTTACAAAATTTCAATCTGATACTCAGAGAGAAAGTTATGATTATTTTCCCAGGTCACCTGTTTGGACTGTAATTCAAGAGTCTGCAAAAAGACCAACTTCCTCAGATCATATCTCCGCAAATATAGTGTGAAAAACTTTGAAATTTGGACCCAAGGTTTAGTGCGATTTCGTCTCAAATGGGTTTTTGTTTTCGCTTTTGAAACGTCGCAGAAAAAAGTTATAGAAAAAATTCCACGATGACCTGTTTGGAGCAACGAAACCCTAGAATCCAAAGCTCTGATATCAAATGTTATGAAACCAGCTCAAGAAAAGATAGAAAAGATAGGTCAACACCTTAGAATTCAACCTCTTCGAGGGGGCAACCTCCTTTACATTACATAAATGAACAATCCTTGGATGATTCAAATGACAAAACCTCCTTTCTATATATAGGAGTCTAAGGAGTCACAATTTAACCCAGCGGACCTAACAATAATAATATAAAGCCACAAAAATAACAATAGAGTGATTCTATGGGGCACAATAATAACAATATGGGGACAATAGGGGCACAACAATATTAATAAGGGGTACAGCTACAATAGTAATGGGGTAATCACTAGTATTATAGGGACCCAACAGTTTTGAAGAATGTACTTGTGCCTTTTTAACTTTTACAGGGGTTCGCACCCATAACACAGAGACAGAGCGGTCAGGTGTGCGAGGACATGACCATTAGGTGCGGGACCACAGGTAATGCTAAGAGAAAGTGCGGAACCAGAGTTTTAGATATTTTTAAGGAATTTCTCTTATTTTCAAGGTTTGATATGAAGAACTGAGGTTTAAGACTTGTAAAGGAGGAAAGTATGAGTGGTGATAGACTCACACAGATTGCAGAATGTCAAGGTGATAATTTTTGTGCAACACACGTGATGTTAAAAATTATTGTTCTAGGCATTTGTTTACATTAGTTTTTTGAATGTAACATTTTCATTTGTCTTGTTTGTTGCATAATATCATATATTTTTTTATTTACTCATATACATATATATCGTAGTATTAATTATGTGTATTTTCAAACAATTACTTGGTAAGTACAGAGTTAATAACATGAATTCATATATTGAGCCTCTTATCTACTAATTACTAAATTTATGGGCCAACATCACTATATATGACATCTATAAACCAATATAGGGCATAGGAAATTTCAATTCCATGGAATACTTTTATGGAAAATTCATGATTCCCTAGGACTAACACATTCTTGTGGTATGTTACATTCTAATATTGCACTTTAATAGTATATAATTATTTGAAGATATGATGCATGTTTTTTAAATAATACCTTTGTATATTTGACATTAATCCATCTCTTAATGTAGGTCTTCAAACAAAGGGTAATTTGCATGTCCAGTTTTTGGTCCTAAGATGGAATCTCATCATTCAAAAAGTTAAGGAAAGGAGGTGTTTAATGAGTACGGACACTTCCTCTCTAGGAACGATAGATATGACACTGCTGAAAAACATATTTTCAATCGAAAAGAAGAGACACTATTAAAACCACAAAGAGTGACGCCTCACCTATGGAAGTTGGATTATAACAAAAATTGTTAAGATATGCAATTTGTTTATGTATCATATATGTAATGTTTTGAATTTTGAATTTTTTATAATTTTTTTATCATATTTGATAATTATTGTTGTTATGTATTCCATGCTTCATCGTGAAGGTTGTGAAGGTATTAATAATGGGCTTTCATGAGGAATGAAAATTTATCCCACTTGATTCATGAGGTTTCCCTACTATGAGGACCTAAGAATAGTTTATTTGTTTGATACAATGCATATCAGAAAGAATGTGACAAAAAATTTATGGCAAATCATAGATGCTAGGAGGGGTAAAGAAAGAATTGTCAAAATTTGTAGTGACATTCTGAAAACCAATCATGCAATGTAAAGTGAAATCCGATCAAATAGTGATAGAGATCGAAATAGTCTTCCTTTATTATTAAAAAAGAATCAAAGGAATGTTTTAAAAGAGGTCATTTGAAGAACTAAATTTCCTGGGGGTTTTTCTTCAAACATAAAAATATCTTAATAATGAAAGGTAGATTTAGTGGTGTAAAAACACATGATTGGAATACCTTAATTTTTTTGTTATATATATATATATATATATATAGATATATATTATATATATATATATATATTATATATATATATATATATATATATATATATATATATATATATATATATATACTTTGGATTAAACAAATAACTATTCATTTTTATCATTACAATATGTTCTACCCCTATCTCTCCCAGATGACTTTGACAACAACGTCAAACAAATTATACATGATCTTTGGAAATACATGAGGTAAGTAATGATTTATATGAAAACTGTTTTTTCAATTTGTTGTTCAACTTAATAACACATGTTTTACTCGTAATGTAATATATTATGTTTTGTTGAAACATGTTATTTGCTTGTATCATCTGTATATGGTTTTCATTGAAAGAAATCCATAAAGAATATATAAAGTATTGGAAGAGAGAAATTCCTCGGAAAATGTGTGAAATGAAAAAATATCTACCTCCAGCATTTTTTAATGCAGAGGAACACTATCTCATGCAGCAAGTTGAGGAGATTGAATTGTATGGACTTGACACACAAGGCCAATGTGAATGGTAGAGAGGCACTTGAAATCATTGAAGGCTTTGGTTAGACAAAGAGCATGCCCAGAGGGTTCTATGGTGGAGGGATATATGGTATATCAATCCATGGTGTATATTAATTAGTATCTTCCTAAATTATTAGAAAATATGCATGTGAATCACATTTAGGATGTGAACTCCATCAAAACATTTGAAGGGGGGCACATATTGGGGAAAGGTAGAATAAGAAAAGTGAGAGGTAATTAAATATTTAATGTGGAGATTATCTATAATACATATAAATTTTCATTTTTGTTTATATCATTCTTATTTAGTTTTTATAATTTCATCAATTATTAACATTGACCATCGTAACTAATATTTATTGGTGAATTTTGATTCTCTAAGAAAGTTGGTTAAGAGTGGGATGCACTACATATGTACATTGTAAACAATCTTGGTTGGATGAAGGTATGGATTGGAATATGTATACAATATGATGGTAGGTTATTATGGGAAGAGGTTTTTACATTGTTTATAGAAGCTCATTGTAAAGGAGATACCAATCTTACACAAAGGGAAATTTATTTAATAAATGGTTTGAAAGATAACTAGGAAAGCATGCATTTTCACCGTGCAATTTTTAATTAAGTTATTTTATAAATTATTAATGTGAATGAAAGTTTTTTTAGATACTTTCCAATTTATATAAATATTTTTATTAATTGACAATTCATTTTGTTATGTGTTTTGCATATTGCAGTTGAAACACCACAAGACTATGTGGTACAATGGCCATAATTTCACATCAAAAGTTGGATGAAAAGAGGAAAACCTCTGATTGTGTGATAACTACAATCTTGTATGTCACTAATTTTCCCCTATAAGTGACACACATCCACAAATCTTTGAAAACTGATACTATGGGTATTTGGATGGCATGCTTGAGTCTAAATTTAATGCCTTCAAATTGGTTATGTTTGACATCAAATGGTACAAGATAGAAATGAATGAATTTGATATTGATAAAACTATTATTCAACATGATAATAGATTTACCATGGTTAATACAACGTCATTTGAGGCCGGACCAAATTGCTATGTTCTTCCAAGCCAATGTGAACAAGTCTTTTACTCAGATGTTCTAGGTAAAGGGGGTTGGTCATATGTTGTTAGATATGATCAAAGAGGAAGGCCAATACAGTATAATGTAGTGGAAGAAGGTGACATGGAAGAAGAAGATGATGTAGAGGAGAAATTACTTCATGTGTTAGATGAAGACGCCAAATAAGTCCAATAAGATGTTAATCGAGAAAATGTTTGAGATGAAGATGATATTGACAATGCATTGTCGGATCAAGAACTTGAAGAAGTTGAATGAAACATAGAAGAACATGTTCTTGATGATGATAATGACAATGATATGATTAGAAATGACGACATTAATCATGATGTTGATATGGCCAATACTTTGGTTAATATCAATTATGAAGCGGATGATACAGATGTTGAATTGTATGGATAATAAGATTATGATATCAAAATATTGAAATGTACAAGGTATGTGCTTATATTTTTGCAATTGATTTCCCCTCTTTAATTTACCTTAAATTTTTGTTTTCTTAGTAATTTGTAGCTATGCTTGATTCTTACTATGTTTATTTCAAATATTTTATTGTATATAAATTAGATATTGGGGATTTGAGAGTGATGTGAGGAGGGGAGGAGCCATATGAGCTTCCATATTCACGTGGTTGGCCTTGTCCAGTAGATAATATATTATTCTTGAAACCAAGAGAAGCTAATTGAGATATGTATTTAGCCCTATCGACGGTTAAGCGCTCAATTGGTCAAGTACCCATCATCAAAGCACCTTACTTTTCTATTGAGAGATCATGGGTTCAATCCTCTCGATGCTCTCAGGGTCAAGTAAATGTTCAGTTCACTTAAAATTTCACAATCAGTGGAAATTATGCTTTAGCTAATTGGCCCTGCGTAGATATGGGGATTTTGAATGGGGCCGACATTGAAATTTTTTCAGTTAGTGCTTGTAAACATTGAAATTTGACATGGTTATAGTAGATGCATGTGCTGATGGTGTGGGTGGGTTCTAAGACTCAAATAGGATTCACACAAAGAATTGAAAAAAATTGTCATATAAATGTCAAGGAGATGAAACTATGTGGGTAACAATACATGATCATAAAAGCAACAGTCCTAGCAAGTACTAGAAGAAAAAACATACCAATCATCATCACATGGCTGCCTCCAATCCTAAATTTCTCTATTCTCATAATAAAAAAACACCAACACAAGGTCGAAGTGGAATTAAAGACTAATGTCTATGATGAGATTTATCAACTAGAATTTTGTTATCCATTTTATCCTAATATTCCTTCATGGAACCCATCAATTAATAATTGGTTCCATTGATAATTCAAATGAAATTAAACACATCTCAACCCCATTAAAAAAAATAACTATTATTAATATGTACCTCTATATTTAATATCCTCTATATGTACCCTTTCCTTTCCCTTTTGGTTTTTTGATATAAATATATATTTTTATAAAAAAGAAGCATTTTCAGAAGAAAATTAAAAAGAATATATAACCTTTAATATTCAACGAAACATTTCAATTTGTAATTTATAAATATATAATTTTATAAAAAAGAAGCATTTTCAGAAAATTAAAAGGAATATATAACCTTTAATATTCAACAAAAAATTTCAATTTGTAATTTTTACAATTGGCTATGGCACATATTTTACAATGATCAAGACTAGCAAGGTTCGAGGTTATGGAAAACAGAGGAGACTAACTTGTTAGCATGAGGGGCCCCATGTCATCATGATTGATGACCAGCACTCGTACATTCAATTAAAAAAAACATAAGGCAACCACAAGATGTAATGTTAAGACAATTTTTTATTTGGGAATGCTTGACCTTCAAGCTATCCCCTTGACTAAGACTTTATCCTATATGTTGAATCTTTGAGAGGGAGAAAAGGTATATAAATAATAAATAAAGTATATATAGATATATAACACCCGTCCATTTCATTCTACCTATTTCTCATAGGTGTTCTATAACCCCATTCCATAAAACCATGATAAAAAAACATAGTATCTTAACTCCTTTGCTTTCATTTCATTCTACCATATGTTTTCTCAGGTGTTCTCCACGTGCCATATTTTTTCTCAATGGTGATCTACTGGGCTTATCATAATAATTCCATTTGCTAATGGATAGGTATATAGGGCTGGTTAGCACTACCAATAATTTAGTTGAAAGTGCATGCACTTGCTCCTATCTTGTTTCATTACATATGTAATATCTCTCCCCATCACACAAAACCTGACCAAATACTTCCTCTGCGCACCATAAAACGATGAGCAGGGGAAGCTAGCTCTCGAGGGGAAGAAGATTTAAATTCTGTGAGCACTAGGAGAGCACTAGGTGAGAACCAGGATGAGAGATGGAGGTAAGCACCCCTAAGTGGTCAGGGTTTTAGGGTTCCATTAATATTTCTCAAGGATATAATAAGTTTATGGGGAACAGAGTATGTTTATATTTATTTTCTCACCAAAATAAAACTTTGATATTTGAATCAAAATATCATTTGTGATATGTTAAGATTCATTCCAATCCATTGGGAATAATCCTAGAATATATCGTATTTCTATTTGATTGTTCTATTCGCATACATCTTGTGTGATTTTTCCTACTAATTGTAAGAGTAACAATGGTTGATTACACATGTTTCTCAATAGGGATCCAAAAATATTTGACCCAAAGGTAATTTTATTCGGTGACATTGATTTTAATGTTTGGAGAGATGAATTCTTTATGGGTTTGTGATAAATCGTACACAAGCAGTCCCATATAGGATGGTTAATATTCTCCACCCGAAGATTCTATATTGTACTTGATTAAGTCATTGATTCTATACTGAACTCCTCTGGAGCTCTTCTTGATCTATAGATCTAATCAATCAACACTATTACCTTCATCTTCCATCTTGGGGAACTTAACTAGAAGGAGGGACTACCCTAATGAAGGAATGAAATGAAAATGAGATGTGGGTGTGTGATAGATATATTAACTAGGTGGGTGAGAGGGAAAGCTTATCTAATTAAATAGTTCCAGTGGTAATGTTCAAACCTTATCACGTTTTACCTTACAATTTGTCCAATATCTCACTAGTCATATTCAACATAACATAGCAGTACTCCTTGTTTTCGTCCTTGTCATCCTAGAGTAATCTCAAAGCCATGGAAATTTCCAATCAATAGAAGGAAAAACTAGGATACATGTCAAGATTTTATTGTCAATCATTGTTCATTGTATATAAAAATCAGCAAAAACATTGTAAGAATTAGATACATGTATTCACAGAGATTTCAACAAGGAATGCTACATAAAAAGTTAAAGAATTATTCCCACACTTAAAACATTTCCATAAGAAAAAACATTTTCAAATAAACAAAACATAATTGAAATGAAAATCTATTGATGAAACCAATGGATAAAGAAGAATCAACATATAAATTTTCATCCATATTAACCTTGAATATCGAATTATTCTTATGAGTGAGTCCTATAAAATCTGGTCTAGCATAAGCTTCCATTCAATTAACCTTTTCAACTTTGCATCCTTAGTGTTTATGATTGAACTTAAGTTTTAGAACCATCAACCACAAGGTAATTGAAAATACATTGTTGAGTGTGAGACATGGAGCTAAAACCATCCACTCATACATTTGATAAGTATCCTCTATTGTTGCTATTTTTGTTCTTGATATTTGCTTGATGAAAAGATCTAAATAAAGAACATAAGAATACTAAATAAGTTCACAATAAAATATTAAGGGTTAAGGAAAATTGGAATTAATAGCTGCCACATTGCGTTTTCCAACACCAACATGTAAGAAATGATTTTGAGCATACTACAAGAATAGCACATAAGAAACATAATAGATAAAATAATAATGCACATTGAGACACAAAATATTTCTGGTGGAAGCCCTCAAGGGGAGAAAAACCACCTTACTATTGTTGTGTCGCTCAAAATTTTATATTATATGTCAAGAAAATATTTACATAGATCAGTTGGCCACTACTATCTAAGAGACATGACTCCAACTATAGTTTGTTGGTCACGACCAACTAGAAAGCCCAAACTTTCTGTCAAATGTTTGCTAGCCACGTCTAGCAAAAATCCTCCTATCTTGGGAAGCCACCACTTGCTGGAGGCCCTAACCTCATCAACCTCTATACAAACTTCATTTTAGAATTTTCATATTGGGTCCAATGATCTATTCAATGTGAAAATTACATCACCATCTCCCTTCCACAACCAAACTCTACCTCAAAAAAATCCACACACGAAAATCCTATAATACAAGAAATATCAACATGCAATACTTCGATCCATGAGATCTATATTTTTCTATCACTGTCATCTCAATGTTCTGCTACAAATTTTCATTTCCTACACATCAATCTCTGATTTACTTCTGATATATGATCTCTGAATAATTCTAAAATTCTGCACAGTCAGCTACAGCCAATGAAAACTAAGAATTCTCTCCCTAGCACACCATGCACACACTTTCTCTCACACTCCAAAATAACCAACCAAATAAACTCATAGCCTTCTCCTATTTGTAATTTTTTAATATGGTTAAATCTGTAAATGCATAAGATGATGGAGCACCTAACAACTCTTTTCATACAATGGAATTGGTTTGGATCATTTTCCTTGACTTGATCCGCCACTAACCTCATTTAATGAGAAATTTTCTTCACTTTAACCACTTAAAGTATTAAAAAAATTATATCTCAACCTTTTTTTATAAAAAGTTCTGAACAAAAACCATCGAAAAAACAAAACAAAAAAAAAACATTTGGAGTGCGCACATATTTCATAAATTTCATTTCAAGGACATGTACGCTACTTTAATGAAGACAAGTATAATATCTATGCTAGTTTCCTAGACAAGAGTAACATATGCATCTCAATCTTCAAGTTCCTCAATATACTTTATCAACGATTTGGAGCTCAACTTCAAGAGTGAGCTTGAGACATCATGCCAACCTTCCCCAAGCATTTTGACACCATGACACACCAATATTACAACCTTATAAAATGATACTTATGGCTCAGTACATGGAATATAGCTTTTGATTACAAGGCATGCATTAAGTTACATATATCTTGTAGCTTAGCTTTACGAGTGAACATGATACATCATGAAAACCTTTCCCAAACAATTTGAAATTAGGACAACCTTCCAGAAAACATATATAGGACTCATTGCATGACATAAGACTCATGGATATAAAGCATACATCAAGTCAAAACAATGGAAACTCCAACATGCCAAAAATATTCCCCTTGTTGGACAATCAGGAGACTTATGTACTATAGTTGATTTTCCTTAACTTGATAATTTCTTGTGATATGTGTTGTCATTTTATTACTTCATTAGATCTTGTTCATCAGGAAATTACCAAAAGAATGATAATCACAACAAGACAAAGTACACAAGATATAGGTTGCAAGCTAGGGAAAAACTTCTCCAAGGGGAAAAACCTAAACAATTCTTCTCTTCTTCTTTATAATTTTCTTTACAAAGATACTTCCAAGACCCAAAGACCAACAAACCTACTAAGCACTAAGTCAACCCCGAGTAAGGTCTTCTCTAAGGAAACTTCCAAATCGTTAGGTCCTTACAATACTAGTGTATTCCCTCATTATTATTGTTAGTGTAACCCCCTTATTGTTATTATTGTGCCCATGTAGTTCCCATATTGTTATTATTATGCCTCATAGAAGCCCACTATTGTTATTATTGTGCCCTTACATTATTATTGTTATGTCAGCTATGATTATATTGTGACCTGTTATACTCCTATAAATAGAAATGAGGTTTTGTCATTTGAATCATCCAATAATTGTTCATTTGAGTAATGTAAACTAGGTTTCCCCCTCGAAGAGGCTAATTTTGAAGTCATTGATCTATCTCTTCTTCTATTTTGTGAGCTAGTTGCATAACATTTGGTATCAGAGCTTGAGATTCTAGGGTTTTGCTTCTTCAAATGGGTCATCTTGGCATTTTAGCTATAAAAAAATTTCTACGAGGCTTTATAAGCTAAAACTGTTACCACGTGGAGAAGAAATATTGATGTAAAAATTTTAGATCTTAGTTCACTATATTTTCTGAGACATGTCCAGGGAGGTTATGGTTTATACAGGTTCCAAAATTATGTATCAAACATGTGACCTAAGGAAAATATTCATAACATTTGTTTAAGGAATAAGATTTGAATTATGTAAAAAGTGGTTGAAATTGCACAAACTATAGTTTGTCGTGTAGAAATTTCAGGGCTGAAAGTTGAAACAGTGACACATGGCACTCCATACAAGTTCACTCTACAGAAGCACTCTATAATCAGGTCATTGTAAGTGATTGGGCATAACTCTTTCCTGAAGACTCCAATCTTGGTATGACTTATGGGGTTAGAAAGAAGACTCAAAGAGATACCACATGACAAAATTTCAAACCTTGGAGATCCAAAATTACAAAGAGACAACAGATTCAATATCGAGCTCCTACAAAGTGAGAAAAAAGGTGTGTAGTTTTTAAAATTTGCATAAGTTTTGTTTGAAAAAATAGTTTGAAGTGATTCAAAGGACATAGTGAAGCATAATTATCATTAATTTATGCCCCAAAAAATGAAAAATGATGTAATAAAATTACGAGACCAAGTGCAACAAATTTCACTCTCACAAAAAGAAACAAAAGCTAAGATGGATGGTTTGAAGAAAGACATTAAAGGTTTGAAGGAAGGTTTGATAAATTTGCTACAATAAAGGCTTCCTAATGGTGAAAAGGTAGTAGATAAAGTCATGATGAGAACAAAAGAAATGTTAATCATGATTTCATAGACTCTAACGTTGGATTAAAGACCCACCTTATTCCAAAGATCGATATGAGGAAGTTTGATGGTAAGTGTCCTGTAACATGGATACTACAAATGGAGCAATATTTTAATCTCCATAATGTGTAAAACACACAAAAGGTATGCATTGTAACTTTATATTTAGAACCCTGTATGGTATAGATGGCTTTTCTCTCGTAAACAAATTGCCACTTAGTCAATCTTTACGTAGGAAATGATAGCACATTATGAGGATACAAAGAGAAACACCTTCTTTATCCAATTGATAAATCTCAAACAAAAGGGTTCAATGGTGACGCACATTGAGGATTTGCAAAAATTGAATATAAGGGTAAATGATATTCCAGAGGAGCATAGTATTGATGTCTTCATAGGGACTTTAAAGGATACCATCCAACATGAGGTTCTCCTTTGGGAACCTGATTCATTGGAGAAGGCATTCAGGTTGGCAAGAAAAATTGAAAGCAAAATTATGGCAACAAGGAAGCCTATCACACACAACTATAAATATGGAAGTGTTGTTGCTCCTAGCCTTCCACAACCTACAAGGTTGACACCACAACAATTGGAAGAACAAATATCAAAAGGAATTTGTTACAGTTGTGATATAAAATACACTAAAGGTTGTAAATGTGTTGAGAAGAAATTATTTTACATAGATTGTGAAGAGGAGGAAGAAAAGGAACAAGAAACATCAAAAGAAGAGGATATACACCAAGAACCAATCCCAAAGAAAGAATAAATGAATCCAACCATATCTTGTAATGCATTGGAAATAATTACCACTCATCAAACTCTCAATATAGAATGACATATCAAGAATAAAAAGGTAATCGTGTTGATTGATTCGGGTAGTACCCATAATTTTATTCATTGTAAGTAGCCAAGGAATTGAATTTCTTCCTGTATCCAACACCATAGTGTCAAGTGATGGTTGAAAATGGAGGAACATAAATTTCTATGGAAAGTGCCATAATATCAAGTTATCCATTGGAGAATATGTATTGAATAGTCCAATGCTTTCCATTCCAATGGGTGGTGTTGATGTTGTACTAGGAGTCCAATGGTTACAATCTTTGGGTACGATAGCTTTTAACTTTCAAGAAATTTTCTTGAATTTTTTTTGGGAAGGAAAGGAAGTTGAATTAAGGGTTATCACAGGGAAACCAAGATATATAATAAACTCTAATGGCATGACAAAGCTTCTAAATAAATAACAACAGGGCGTAATTGCACAATTGTGTTCACTAGAGGTTCAAACATTGAAATCGTCTATTTCTCCAGATCTCCAAAATTTATTGGACAATCATTTCAAGAAATTTGAGACTCCCAAAGGCCTACAACCTATTAATGATCATAATCATGCTATTCATTTGATTCCAATAATTTTTCCTCCAAACATAAGGCCTTACAGATATCCCTATTCCCAAAGGAGTGAAATTGAAAATATGGTTGTAGAAATGCTAGAGGCTAGTATAATTCAACCTAGTCAAAGTTCTTTCTCTACTCCAATAGTATTAGTGCACCAGAAGGATGATCATGGCGCATGTGTTCAGATTATAGGGAGCTCAACAAGCTCACTACTAAAGATAAATTTCCCATTCTTGTCATTGATGAATGATTGGATGAATTACATGGAGAAACTTACTTCACCATGCTGGATCTTCGTTCAGGATATCGTCAAATAAGAATGAAGATTGAAGACATTTCAAAAATAACATTTAGAACTCATGAGGGTCATTATGAATTTTTGGTCATGCCTTTTGGCCTTACCAATGCACCTTCAACATTTCAAGGTTTGATGATTTCCATTTTCAAACCCTTCGTTAGAAAGTTTGTGTTAGTATTTTTTGATGATATACTAATATAAAACAAGTCTTGGAAGGATCATGTTCAACATGTTGACTGGGTGCTCAAACTATTGGAGGAGAAACAATTATATGCAAAAATCTCCAAATATTTCTTTGGAGTACAAGAGGTGGAATATCCGGGTCATATTGTATCTCATGAGGGTGTTAAGGTAGACCCTAGCGAAATTAAATCCAGTAAGGAATGGAAAATTCCCACATCCATAAAGAATATCCGAGGATTTCTTACGTTGATAGGGTATCATCACAAGTTCGTTAAGAATTATGGGAGAATAGCAGCACCTCTAACAACATTACTGAAGAAAGATGCATTTTCTTGGACTCCAAAAGCAACTAAGGCCTTTGAACATCTTAAAGAGGCAATGTGCCAAGCACCAATATTAGCTACACCAAACTTCACAAAAACCTTTATTGTGGAATTTGATGCCTCAAGAAATTGAATTGGTGCTATTTTAATGCAAGAGGGAAGACCCATTTCTTTTGAAACTTGTCCAATCAAAGAAAAGTATTTACACAAAGCTATTTATGAGAAGGAAATGTTGGCAATGCTACATGCACTTAAGAAATGGCGACCTTACTTAATGGGAAGACACTTCAAGGTAAAAACGAATCATGATATTCTTAAATACTTTTTAGAACAAAGATTATCTTCAGAAGAGCAACAAAAATGGGTCACAAAGATGTTGGGTTATGACTTTGAAATCATATAAAAAAAATTAAGAAAAATGTTGTTGCAGATGCACTCTCAAGAAAGGACGAGGATGTGGAAGAATTTCTTTGTGCCATTTCTATTGTCCAATAAGATTGGTTAATCTAAGCAAGGAATGAATGGAAGAATGACGAAGAAGTGTGGGAACTCATTCAAAAGTTGTAGCAAGATCCCAATACATTTGATATATTTAGTTGGAAAAATGATTCATTATGGTAAAAAGGTTGCTTATACCTTTGTAAGAATTCCCAACTGAAACAAAATATTCTTCTCTAATTGCACACCTCTCCCTTAGGAGGGCACCCAGGATTTTTAAAAACTTACCACATGGTTAAAAATGGTCTTTTTTTTATGGCCTTAAATCTGATATTCAAAATTTTGTGGCAGAATGTTTAGTTTTACAACAAAATAAAGTTGAGACAATTAAGACCCCAGGTTGGTTACAACCTTTATCAATTCCAAGTCAATGTTGGGAGGAGGTTTCAATGGATTTTATCATAGGTTTACCCAAGTCCGAAGGAAAGAGTGTCGTCATGGTGATAGTTGATAGACTTACCAAGTATGCATAATTTTGTATAATATCCCATCCATTTAAAGTCGGTACAATTGCTACTGCATTTATGGAAACAATTCAAAAGCGACGTGGAAACCCAAAGATGATTGCAAGAGACAAAGATCCCATTTTCACTGGAAATTTTTGGACGAAATTATTTTCTTCTCTCGGTACTCAATTACGTCATAGCTCATCTTATCATCCTCAATCTGATGGGAATACAAAGATAGTGAACAAATGTTTGGAAGGATATCTTCATTTCTTTGTATCTAATAAACAGATACAATGGGTCAAGTGGTTACCTCAGGCTAAATGGTGGTATAACACTTTCTTCCATACTGCAGCAAGAATGACCCCATTTATGGAACTTTATGGATATCATCCACCATCCATCACATCATCTTTAAGAGAAAATTCTAAGGTTTAAGTAGTGGACGATCACGTCAAGCATCAAAAATAAGTTATACAACTCTTAAAGGATAACCTCACTTTGGCATAGAATAGAATGAGTCAACAGGGAGATTAAAATCACAGTGAAAGAAGTTTTGATGTAGGCAATTGGGTATTTTTACGGCTACAAGCATACAAACAAATTTACCTCAAGCAAGCTAAGAAGGATAATAAATTATCACCAAAGTATTATGGTCCTTACAAGGTGTTGCAAAACATTGGTACTATGGAATAAAAATTGGATCTTCCAACATCTTCCCAATTGTACTCAATTTTCCACGTTTCGTGCTTAAATAAGGTTATAGGTGACAAGCTCCTAGTTCAAACAATATTTCCAGAACTTGACAAGGAAGGAAAAATAATATTGGAACCTAAAACAGTAATGGAATCAAGAAGTCGAAATCTATGAAATCGATCAATTTCAGAGTATCTCATCAAGTGGAAGAACTTACCTTCTGAAGGTTCCACATCAGAGGATGAGAATTTTAAATAGAAACATACATAACTACTCAAGCGTTGATGACAACTTTTTTTTGAAGGAGAGGGGAATGTTAGGTCCTTATAATACTAGTGTATGCCCCTTATTGTTATTTTTGTTCCCATCTAGTCTCCACATTGTTATTATTTTGCCTTATAAAAGCCTGCTATTGTTATTATTATGCCCTTACGTTATTAGTGTTATGTCGGCTCTAATTATATTGTGACCCCTTAGACTCCTATATATAAAAAGGAGGTTTTTCCATTTGAATCATCCAAGAATTGTTCATTTGAGTAATGTAAAAGAGGTTTCCCCCTTGAAGTGTCTAATTTTGAAGTTGTTGATCTATCTCTTCTTCTATTTTGTGAGCTGGTTTCATAACACAAACTTTGACCTACTGCGATTTCATCCTAAAAATTTTTCCCTACCACTTCTCCTCAGAATTTCAGCCCTAGAATTTGAGCCTCCTACAACTACAGCTTCACAGAAATCCTAAATTCACACACATGGGGGGAGAGAAAGAGATATACCAAAAAACTTTAAGTCTTCGTTTTTTTCTTCCTCATCCTTCTAGCTCTTCTTCTCCTTCACTATTGTAGATCAAACTTGTCTTCGGTGTGTGTCTCAAATGTGGTCAAGCTCCTTGTATTTATAACCTTCTTGAGGGGTCAAATAACCCTTCCTTAGTCCGAATTGATATTCTCTTGGGCTGACTTGGTCTTGGGATACAAAATGGATACCTCTTGATAAAATAAATATCTTTCTTTATTATAAAGAGTCCAATTGGGACTATGACATATGACCAATATTATTATTTATTATAGAAAGACCTATAAAACCTAAAAGCACCAAGAATATGGTTTTGACTCAAACTTGAGTATGAAATCCATAGTCCAAATAAAATATATTTTTTCTATCTTTATTTTTCTTTTATTCATAAATAATATACAATGTCATGATTACAATTAGGTCATTATGAAGACCAAAGCTAGTTACAATTTTCAACACTCCCTCTTAGCTACAGAGGTATTCACAATCCCATTACATGGTACAAGGAATCTCAATATCGAAGCATTCTCATAAGAAGAGTTGGATTCATAAGTTATCTTTGTCAAAACCAACACTATCCTTGAAGCTCTTAACTAGACAAACTCATGCTTATTCAAGAGCATTCTGTTGGGAGGCTTTACGTGAGCTACCATGCTACCTCTCAGGTGCATACCCCACCTGGATGTTCACTGGGTATGTCCTTTTACGACTATTATTATATTGGATTTACAATCTTGAATCCTCAAAGAATATTGGTCCTTCTAGACTACTCTTATCTTGGATTCCCTACCTCAACCTCAAAGAGTATCGATCAACAGCTTATTTTTCCTAGATTCTCTAATTCATAAGAAGTTCCAAACTTTAGATGCTTATCCAATCCTCTAGAATCCATTCTTTTTTTATGGCCTTCACTAAGACTTACGACTATTAGTCCTAGTCTAATGCCTAACCCATAAAGACAACAATTTCCCAATATAACTCCATCTCAATTAGGGAAGAGATATCCACCAAACCAAATTTACCTCCTAGGTACTCAAGATTCATTTTTGGTAACACTTAAAATATATGCTACATGTTCATCTATGGGTAGATAATGCAGCTTCGCGACCACATTTCGTACCAAACTTCTGATGTAGTGGTACTTGTTTCCACTAGGTCTTATGTCAATCTTATGCAACTTTGATTTTCACAATGTATTTGTGTAGGGCTAAGTGGTCCTTTAAATAAGTATGATAATAACTTCCTGATACAAACTACTTCCTAGAAGACTTCACTTGCAACAAAATATTCAACTTCAACGCTGCTTAAAGAAACTTTATCATGCTTTCTTCTTATCCATGAGACCATGGAAGACCCTAGGCTTAAGAATCCACCTATTATGCTTCTTACATCTATCTTACTACCAACCCAATATGAATATGCATATCCCATGAGTTGGATTTGATTACCAGTATACCAAAGGCAAGGATGTATAATTCCACACAAATATATTAAGATATGGTTGGCTGCAATCCAATAATCATGCTTTGGCTCCATATGAAACAAACTAAGGACTTTCACTGCAAAACAAATGTTCGGTATTGTATTTACCAAATACATCAAGGACCCAATCAATTGTTTGTAGAAATTAGGACCTACTGGACTAGACTCTAAACTCCTCAACTTTTTTAAATTGGTAATCATGGGAGTCATCATAGGCTTTTTATCCATCATGCCAAACTTCTAAAGTATCTTGATCACATATTTACCTTGACCAATATATATGTCACCTAACTTTTTCCATACATCTAGTCCCAAGTAATAATTCATAATCCCAAGATTATTCATATTGAATTCGGCTGCTAGTTGTTTCTTGCATTCCTGAATCTGATGCTCTACACCTATGACTAGTATATCATCCACATACAAGATTATAATAACTGTTTCACCATTGACCACCTTGATATATGCATCCATTATTACATCCATTAATTGCATACCAAGCTCTAAGTGCTAGATTTAAGCCATATAGATCTTTCTTCAACTTGTAGACATGATTATCCCTCTGATTGATTTCAAATCCTTGAGGATGCTTAATGTAAACCTCCTCATCAATGGTCCCATTCATGAAAGTTGTCTTGACATCCATTTGATGGATGTTCCATCCCATAATAGCATCCAACAAAACAAGCAATCTTATTGTTGTATATCTATATGTGGGAGAAAAGGTTTCCTCATAATCAATCCCTTCTTTTTTTGAGAAGCCTCTTGCTACAATCCTTGCTTTGTATTTATCAATGATTCCATCTACAATGTGCTTTCTCTTGTAAATCCATTTTGAAGTGAATATAGACTTGTCACTTGGCCTAGGGATAATCTCCCAAACATCATTCTTCGTTTTGGATTGGTATTCTTCTTGCATTGCTTTCCTCTATTCTTGATGTTTATCCACATCTTCATAGGAGGAGGGTCTTGCTCCAATAATATTTTCCATATATGCAACATACCCATAATACCTATTTGGTCTTTTACTTTCCCTAAGGGTATCATGTGCCATATTTCCTTCTGCTTCTTGTAGAGTAGTTCTCAACCAACAAAGACTCTTTCGATTTTATGGAATAATTACTTATTATATAGGCTCACTAGGACCTTCAACATCTTCTTGAGTAGATGTCTAATATTTATCATCCTTGTCCCTTGAGATATCCTCAAATATAGGTACCTCTTCTTCATTAGAGTCAACCATAACATCCTTTGATTTATTGTAAGTTATACTTTCATCAAATATGACATCCCTACTTCAATTCGATGATCCTCCTTAATATAGATTCTATATGCCTTTGATAAAGCATTATGACCAACAAAGATTCCCTTTAAACTATTATGATCCAAATTCTTTCTCTCATCCTTAGGTATCCGAATATAGACAAGGCACCCAAATAGTCGATGATGATCCTGATCTGAAAATGGAATAGGTGATTTCTACCTCTCTTTCCAAAATAAAATGAAATAAAAACTATTAGGACCATGTTGACACTTTGCAAGCATGAAAATGGATATTCATAAGAAACATGCTTGTTTAGTGTCCCTTAAGGAATGAATTAGTTCTCATGTGCAAGTTAATCATAATGAACATAAAAGATATAATTCATGTAAGAATAGAGATAAGAGAAACACAAGGTTTGATGATAGAGTTCACACCTCCTGGGCTACACCTCTGGGTCTGTCAACTTGACTAGACCACTCATATTTCAGTGTAAAATTGAAGGACATAAAGTATGTTGATGACCATATGGCTATTTCCCTTTTAAGGAAATGTTTTCCTTTAGAGAACTCTCACATAAAAATAACATGACAACCTACAATCACTGTGTAAACTACAACAATACAAGGAATATTATACAAAGACCCTAGTCCTCATCTGAAAATGAGCATACATGTAGAAACAAGGACATAATCCAAGCTTACCTCATCTTGACATAGAGAGAAAAAATTCCAAGATCTGAACCTTGCAAGTATCAGCTGCTACAAATGCATTCAGAAGGTGAAGAAAACCCTACAAGATATTCTTTATGCTCAAAACCCTTAGAAAATGCTACCACTCCTTGTTTGATCCATACATACCTTAGCCTCCAACCTACACAAATGCCATCTAGATATGCTAAAAACATAAAATAGATGTCATCAATGGATTCATATCATTCGAAAAGCCCTAGTAGCCTCTTTCTGAGCTCAGATTGGTGAAAAAATAAAACATTTATGAGCTCCAAGCTCATCCATGAACTTGACTATTAACCATCCTACAATTTCTCCCTTCTAGCTAATGATCCTACAATTATGCCCTAAAAATCGCTAACTAAGTGATAAAGGCACCCCTGTAGGTGCAATTTGTTGGACCATTAATTCACCCTCTAATGCCTTGGGCTGAAAAATGTGGAGATGTGGACCACGGGGCCAGGGGCTAGGCTAACCGCCCACCCTTCCCATCGGGCCCCTTTTCATTCGGTGCTAGGTCACATCAAGCGCATATGACTTGGTGTTAGGCCTTATTCTCCACTAATTCGCTGGTTAATTCCCCCACCAAACTCCATGCACCTGGTTATATGTGGAGGGTCATATGACTCAACGCTGCCCCCTTAGGGGTTGGTCCCCAACTTCTACCTTCGATTGTATGTTGTGGCTTATGACTTGGGGTTGGGGCTAAGCTCGAGCCCCCAGTCCTCCACCTATGGTTGCATGGGTGTGGGGTGATCAGGGACCAGGGCTGATCCCCAACCCCGACCCCAAAACACAAGACATATTGCATTTATATATAAATGTGCCATCAATGTTTAACAAGAACCACCCTTGGCATGACGATAAGGTTTTGAGTTGCTAGTTCAAAGGTCACAATTTGACTCCCTCAGAGGCCTATTTGGCCAATATACAAAATTTTGACCAATAATAGGATGCCACGTGGTGGCCTTCCATTGGGCCACATGGCACCCATTCAGAGGGCCACTTCAAAAACCATTTCAACCAATAAAAACATAGAAAATTTAAGCCATTCTGAAGAAGACAAGTGGCGACCTACCATTGGCCCACATTTCATAGTAAACCTACCCAGCCACCTTGCTCAACAAGCATACAGACTGCACAATCAGTGTACCTACAACCAATCTGCAATTTTTTCCTTGTTTGGGGAAATGATCAATATGCAATATCATGAGCATTCAATATCATTTTTGAGCGATTCAAGTTGCGTTGGATTCAGATTGGTGAGATATTCGATTTGGCACTAGTTTTAACAAGTTCTAGGCACTTCATTTTTGAGCATAAATTTGATCACCTGATCACTCCTCCCCACTAGGAACTTTTGGACTCCAAAAGTTTACTTCCGTAGTTCATATAAAGAGGCTACAATTGAAAAATACCCAAAATCTCAATCCAAATTACAAAATTTTCAATTGACAATATTGGCCTTGTCTACATGTACAATCATCTTATATCTTGAAAACAAAGATTTTATTTACACAAGTTTCATCTTGAATACTTGTATTAGTGAACATGTGACAATTTGTAGACAAACTTGAATGAAAAACTTTGTAAATTCACTAAAAAGTCCTTGAATATGTGGATTTATAAAAATACAATACATACATCAATGAAAACATCTACTTGTTGAACATAGTGACAATGATGTTCAATTTACAAAATTACGTAAATAGGTAATAAGAACAAGTATTTACAAATGATTTAGAAAACATATTTACAAAAGGTCTACCCAAACCTTGCCTTTCCTAGGCTTTTGGGTTCTCTTCTTGCACTATCTTGTTTTGAAGGTCTCTTAGGATTATGGAGAGTCCTCTTTGCCATCTTTTGCATCAACTTCCAACATTGTTCAATGCCATGTCCATGCACATTGCAATGAGTGCAGAAAAAATTATTCTTGTTTGTAGACATATAATCTCTCTCATGCAAAATAAAGTCATTATGTTTGATGCCTAGAATTTTATTCATTCTTTTAACCATTACTATGCGTAGCTCACACACAACTATGTAATGTTCAAAAGCATCACAGAATGCACAAAGGTACTGATTCCACAAGTATTCAAAATTTCCACGCATTGGAAAACACTCTTCAGAGTTATACCTGTCTTTAGAGTTTCAACTTCAACGGTTGTCACAAGGTGGTGACATCTCATGCTCATATGTTTGATGTACCTCAATCCTTTTGGAGCATTCTCCAAACTCCCTTTGACTATATCATAATCCTTGGTACTTTGGTATTTCCTCAACTGTGCTCAGATTGATAATGCCTTGACAATTTTTTTCAAAACCTCCACCTTCATATCCCATCTTAGAAAGAAAATTCATACTGATACCCTTGGTATGTTGCTCAAATGTTGCATATGAGTTATTATGCAAATCACTTGAAGGGGTAGTACTTGAGATACTGATTACGTCTTTAAATTTTTCATGCATCCTTTCTTCTTTTGATGATGATGATGACAACCAACTTGTAGATGAATCTATCCATCCACTCTTGTCCACTGCCATAGGGTGTGCTTCTTGGAGATGCTTGCAAAAATTACATGCATCATCTTCCACATATGGTCCAAAACCACTATTTGAACCATGAGCACATACTAGATTCATCTTATAGGTCTCTTTTGCTAGTGTAGGAGTAGCACTTTCTACAACTTTCTCATCAAGCACTTGCTATAACATAAACTACATGTGCCTCTTCTCCTCTTTATCTATCTCCAACTTCTTTCTCAACTCTATACTCTCCATCCGAATAGCCAAATTTCTCTCTTTAAGCTCTTGGATACTCCTTTAACTGTCCATATCGCAACTTGGTCAACCTGTGGATTTGATACCAAACTGATTTGAAAATGGAATAGGTGATTTATGCCTCTCTTTCCAAAATCAAATGAAACAAAAACTATTAGGACTGTGTTGACACTTTGCAAGCATGAAAATGGGTCTTCATAAGCAACATGTTTGTTTAGTGTCCCTTCAGGCATGAATTAGTTTTGATGTGAAATTTAATCATAATGAGCATAACACATATAATTCATGTAAGCATAGAGAAGAGCAACACAAGGTTTGATGACGGAGTTCACCCCTCTTGGGCTACATCTCCGGGTTCGTCAACTTGACTAGACCACTCATATTTCAGTGTAAAGTTGAAGTACATAAAGTATGTTGATGACCATGTGGCTATTTCCCTTTTAAGGAAATGTTCTCCTTCAGAGAACTCTCACATAAAAATAACATGACAACCTGCAATCACCATGTAAACTACAACGATACAAGGAGTCTTATACAAAGACCCTAGGCATCATCTAAAAATGAGCATACATGCAAAAAGAAGGGCATAATCCAAGGTTCCCTCATCTTGACATAGAGAGAAAAGTATCCAAGACCTAAAACTTGAAAGTATCATCTGTTACAAATGAATTATGAAGGTGAAGAAACCCCTACAAGGTATTCTTTATGCTCAACTCCCTCATAAAATGCTACCAATCCTTGTTTAATCCATACATCCCTTAGCCTCCAACCTGCAGAATGGTTATCTATATGTGCTAAAAACATAAAACATAGGTCACCAATGGATTCATAGCATCCAAAAACCCCCAGGTAGCCTCTTTCTAAGCTCAAATTGGTGAAAAAATAAAAAAGTTATGAGCTCCAAGCTCATCCATGAACTTAACTGTTAATCATCCTACAATTTCTCCTTTCTGGCTAATGATCCTACAATTTCACCCTAGAAATCGCTTGCTGAGTGACAAATTTTTCTCTGCAAGTGCAATTTGTTGGACCATTAATTCACCCTCTAACACCTTAGGGCCGAAAAATGTGGACATATGGGTCACGGGGCCAAGGGTTGGGCTAACCATACGCCCTTCCTGTTGGGCCCTGTTCCTTTGATGTTGGGTCAAATCGAGTGCATGTGACTTGGCTATGAGCCTTATTCTCCACCCCTCCACTGGTCAACACCCCCACCAAACTCCGTGCACCTGGTTATATGTGGAGGGTCATATGACCCAGGGTTGGTCCCCAACTTCCACCTTTGGCCGTATGTTGTGGCTTGTGATAGTCGAGGCTAAGCTCAAGCCCCCAATCCTCCACCTGTGGTCGCATGGGTGTGGGGTGACCGGGGGCCAGGGCTTAGCCCCAACCTCGACCCTAAAATGCAAAATATATTGCATTTATATATAAATGTGCCACCAAAGTTTAACAAGAATCATGCTTGGAACGATAGTAAGGCGTTGTGTTGATAGTTCGAAGGTCACGAGTTCGACTCCCCGGAGACCCATTTGGATAATATACAAAATTTTGACCAATATCAGGATGCCACATGTTGATCTCCCTTTGGGCCATGTGGCACCCATTCAGAGGGCCACTTCAAAAACCACTTCAACCAATAAAAACACAACAAATTCGAACCAATTCGAGGAAGACAAGTGGCAGCCTACCATTGGCCCACATTACATAGTCAACCTGACTATTCACCTTTCATAGTCAGCATACGGGCTATGCAGTCAACATACCTGCAACCAATCTGCAATTTTATTAATAAATATAGGAATAATGAGAATATAGTTGTTAGAGGTCCATTAACCATTACTTGTCAAAATAGTTGTTGGAATAGCCTGCTGTCCCTATTTATTGCATCGCTCAAATTGGATCTTCAACTTGTCCTGACGATGAACCACACTAGTTGGTTCGAAACGCATCGATAAATGGTTTTTTATGTGATTTTGGCGAAATTCTCTTAACAAGATTATGGATCACAGAAGTCTAAAATCCTTAATTTTTTTTACCTATTTGGGAAAATGATCAAAATGTGATATCAAGAGCATATGATATTGGTTTTGAGAAATTCAAGTTTCCTTGGATTCAAATTGGCGAGCTATTCGGTTTGGCACTAGTTTCAACAACTTACAGGAACTTTCATTTTTTAGCATAAATTTGATCTCCTGATCAGATCCACATTTTGATTATTTCCTGTAAATGCTTCTTCCCAAGTCATATTGTCGAGGATCTTGTAAGGACTTCAGTTTTGCAAATAAAAAATTGTCATACATGCCTCTCCCATAGGAATTTAGTGAGATCTTGATCATGTAGCATGGTCATGACACATTCTTCAATATTGCTAATTTTCCTTTCAGCCACACCATTATGTTCAATATTATAGGAAATGATAAGCTCCCTCTTGGTCCCTACTTCCTTGTAGAAAAATATTAATTATTTGGAGGTGTATTGTCCACCATGTATAACCTTAGAGTCTTGATCTTTCTCTCAGTTAGGTTCTCCAATTCATTCTTGAACTCTTGAAACTTTTTGAATATCTTGTCCTTGTTCTTGAGAAGGTATAACCAATTCCACCTTGAGAAATCATCAATGAAGGTTACATAATATTGATCTCGCAAAGAGACTTAACTACCATAGTTCCACATACATATGAATGTATGAGACCTAAACCTTCCTTAGATCTAGTATCACTTCTTGCAAACGGCTTATTCACACTCTTGCCTAGAGCACATCCCTTACAGGTCCCTTCATGTTATTCGTTAAATTCATGGATGGAATTTACCATTTAAATTAGACATGGGAAAAAATTATAATGAAGGTGTCCATACCTTCTATGCCAAAGTTCGGAAGGACTCACATCCAAGTGGAATAGGGCATGAGATATAGGTGTAAAAATTTGATATAATGTCCCCTCACAAATCCCAATCACCCTAGCATAATTAATAATAGATCCCTTGCCCCAAACCAAGACCTCACCATCAACAAAATCCACTCTATCACCCTTATCCTCTAGACAAGAAATAGAAAGTAAGTTTTTATTCAAATTTAGAGCATATAATATATTGTTGAGGTGAATGCTTTCACCAAACTCAAGCTCCAATGAAGTAGATCCAATTCCTTTAACTGTATAGCTCTTCTTGTCTTCAAGTTTGATTGAGTGAGATGTGTTTCCTTTATATGGGGTTTGGTTCTGGCTACATTCTCTTGTCATATGTCTAGAGGCATCATTGTCAATAACCCATGCATTCTTGTCCTTGAAAGTGTCAGATAAATCAAAGAACAAACTTCCATATATTACTTCTTTTATAAGATTGTAGATAACATTAAATATGAAATCCTTGATAGGTGTAGCAAGGTTCTCAATAAACTTGAAACCATTCCTTATAACCCTTTCGATAGTGCTAATTAAGATGTTATCTTCAGTCTCCTTCTTACACCTTAGCTCTGAAACTATGTTGGAAAATTAGGAGACTTATGTTTTATACATGATTTTCCTTAACTTAATAATTACTTGTGATATGTGTTGGCCTTTTATTACTTTATTATATATTTTTCATTAGTACATTACAAAAAAATGAAGATCACAACAACACAAGTTACACCAGATATAGGATCCCATGCAGAGAAAAACCCCACCAAGGGGAAAACCAAGAAAAATGCTTCTCTTATTTTTTAGAATCTACTTTACAAAGAGACTTCCAAGACCCAAAGACAAAATTTAACAACCCTGCCAAGCACCACATCAATCCCCAACAAGATATTCTCTAAGAAAACTTAGAAACTTCAACTTACTGTAATTTTGTTCCACAATTTTGGCCCTACAACTACTCAGAATTTTGGCCTTGCAATTTCAGCCTCCTTCAACTGAAACTTCATAGAAACCCTAACTTTGCACATGTGGAGAGAGAAAGAGAGAGATATTTAGCCCAAGAAACTTTGATTCTTCCTTTTTTTCCTCATCCATTTAGCTCTTCTTCTCCTTCACTATTGCATATTGAACTTATCTTGAGTATGTTTCTAAAATGTGGTCGAGGTATTTATAACCTTCTTGAGGGGTCAAATAGCCCTTCCATAGGCCAATTTGATATGCTCTTGGGCCAACATGGTCTTAGGATATAAAATGGCTTTTTCTTGACAAAATAAATATATTTCTTTATTACAAAGAGTCCAAATGGGACTATGAAACATGACCAATATTATTCTTATCCTAGAAAGACCTAGAAAACCTAAAAGCATGAACAACTTGATTTTGACTCAAACTTGAGTATTGTAGGTTTTAACCTCGTAAAAAAATTACCTGCATACGCATTCTAAAAAAATAGAAAATAAACAATCGCAAGAGCATAAAACATAAAATATATATTCAAATAGATTTTTCACTGGATCCCAAAATTGGGACTACCATATTGATTTTTGAATATATTCCTTTCAATGTTACAATACATATATATACATGTCGAAGCATCCATAAACCCCAATCCATTAACCTTGGATTAGAACATAATTGTAGTTCCCTTGACCAGATCTACAAAATACCATGGATAGAAAACCATCATGCCCAAAACCACATGCGAAATCTTTGCACAAAACCATAGGTAGGCATGCCCACCTAATATAGGGTCAAAATTTCTTTTCCTAGGGCACTGCCTTAGACCCCGTGACCCCCCCATTGTGTCAGGTAGTGGTGGAAAGAATATAACTCACACTAAACATTCTCCCACTTGTTGTTTTCTTTCCACAAGGGGCCACAAGAGAGCTTAGTCATTGGTACAACCTTGCAACACCCATTGTTTCTCTACACCAAGAGAACTTCTCAGTGCTCACAAACTTTGTCAATGCATCTACAGTATTCTTCAAAATGTCCACCTTTACCAACAACACCTTTTTGTTCTCAATCATATCCCTCACAAAGTGATATTGAACATCAATGTGCTTTGTCTTTGAATGATAAGCAGGGTTATTTGCCAAGAAAATTACACTTTGCCTGTCACATTCTATCCTTATAACTTGCTATACCAACCCCATACTTGAACACAATCTATGCAACCAAACTTCTTCCTTGCTTGCATGAGTGGCTACCATGTATTCTGCCTCTGTAGTTAAAAGTGCCACTATATATTGTCTCTTGCTCATCCAACTGACTTCACCTCCAAACAGGGTAAATACATACCCAGTTATAGATCTTCTATGATCCATATCTTCAGCCCAGTCTACAACAACAAATCCATGGATTTCCAAAACTCTATCCAACCCTCATCTTCCTTGGTAGCACAGACCATAATCACTAGTGCCATGCAAATACCTGAAAACTTGCTTCATTGTTGTCCAATGCTCCTTCCCTGGTTTTGACATAAACCTTGTCAATACTCCCATTGCATGTGTAATATTTGGTCTAGTACAAACCATTGCATACATTAGGCTATCGACTACACTTGCGTATGGGACATGGGACATGTCCTCTTCCTCTTCTTGTGTCTTGGGATATTGTTCAACAGATAACTTTACACCTACAGGAATAAGAACCTTCACCAATTTACTATCTTGCATATTAAACCTTTGCAATATTGTCTCGGTATACTTCCTCTAGTTTAACCAGAGCTTCCTTTTTGCCCGATCTCGTTTAATTTCCATCCCCAAAATATAGTTTGAAGCACCAATATCTTTCATGTCGAATTTGGAGGACAATTGGGTATTCAATTCCTAGATAATTTATTTCTTATTTCCAATCAACAACATATCATCTTCATACAAGACCAAATAAATAACAAGGTCACCAGTTAATTTAAATACACACAGTGATCTGCTTTGCTTCTAGTGAAGCCAAGTCCCCGTATAAATGTATCAAATTTATGATACCACATCCTTAGTGACATTTTTAAACCATACAAATATTTTTCTAACCTACATACCAGTTCTTTCATACCCTTGGCCACAAAGCCTTCAGGTTTCTTCATGTAATCCCTTCTCCCAAATCCTCGTGAAGGAATGATATCTTCACATCCATCTGTTCTACCTCAAAATCAAAAGTGGAAACAACAGATAAAAGTAATCTAATAGAAGCTACCTTGGCAATAGGAGAAAAAATATCACCAAAATCAATTCCAGACACCTGGGAATAAACTTTTTCTACCAACTGAGCTTTGTATTTCTCCACCTTGCCTTTTGCATTCATCTTCTTCTTAAAAACCCATTTGCCACCAATGGGTTTCCTTCTAGCCGACAACTCTGCTATATCCCAAGCCTCATTTTTGTGTAAAGATACCATTTCATCAACCATGACCTCTTTCCAAAGTTTTCCATCCTCCGAATCTACTTCTTCCCTCACAGTTCTAGAATCATCATTAGTAATAGATAAAGTAAAATTTGAATAGAAAGCAGATGGACTATACCCTTTTGGTTTCCTTCTTTCTTGAATTGATCTTCTCATTGCTAGAGTTTGTGGCTCTTCATCTTCTGATTCCTCTTCTTTTGTAGAGTTTGATTCCTCCTCCTTTAGATCAAACTCTATCTTCTCAGGTTCCTTTGGTTATGGATTCCAAAGCTTATAACCTTTTAAATCATCCTTATACCAAATAAATATGCACTTTTAGATTTACTATCCAACTAGGTTCTTTTCTCCTTTGGAACATGTACATATGCATCACATCCAAATACCCTCATATGTGAAAGAGAAGGTTTCTTACCAATCCATACCTCTTGTGGAGTCTTATCCTCCAATGTTAATGAAGGTGCTCAGTTAACCAGGTAACATGCAATCTCCATCACCTCTGCCCAGAATCCCTATCCTAACCCGACACCACTAAGCATGGTTCTTTCCTTTTCCATCAACATACTGTTCATTATTTCTGCAACTCCATTTTTCTGAGGTGTGTATGGAGTAGTCTTCTTTCGTGCTATACCACACTTCTTAGAGAACTCTTCAAATTCCTTCTTGTAGAAATATCCACCGTTATCTATCCTCAACACCTTTATCCTCTTCTCTGTATGGTTCCCTCCCAGAGCCTTAAATTCCTTAAACCTATCAAAGTATTTAGGTTTCTTCTTGAGGAAATATATCCATGTATTCCTTGAGAAGTCATCTATAAATGATACATAATACACAAGCTTACCCAGTGATGGAACCGACACAAGTCTGAACACATCACTATGCACAATCTCTAATATCTATTTCAGCCTCTTAGAACCAAATGGGAAACTCACATGATTCTGCTTCCCATATACAAAATTTTAACAGAAATCAAAATCCAGAGAGAAATTATACATACCTTCTACCATACCATTACCATGAAGTATTCGAAGGCCCTTCTCTCTAATATGTCCAAGCCTTTGATGCCATAGCATGCTCTTTTCCCCAGAGACCACTAGATTTTCTGCTCCACTATTAGGTCCCTATACTACTAGTGTAACCCCTTATTGTTATTAGTGCAACCCCCTTATTGTATTTTTGTGCCCATATATTCCCCATGTTGTTATTATTATGCCCCATAGAAGCCCACTATTGTTATTGTTGTGTCCCTACAATATTATTGGTATGTAGGCTCTGATTGTATTGGGACCCCTTAGAATCCTATATATAGAAATAAGGTCTTATCATTTGTATCATCCAAGAATTGTTCATTTGTGTAATGTAAAGGAGGTTTCCCCCTTAAAGAGGCTGATTTCTAAGTCATTGATCTATCTTTTCTATCTTTTTGTGAGTTGGTTTCATAACATTTGGAATCGGAGCTTTGGATTCTAGGGTTTTGCTGCTTCAAACAGGTCATCATGTAATTTTCACTATAATTTTTTATCTATGAAGTTTAAGATCCTAAATCATTCTGAACCTCAGGTCTAAATTTTAGATCTTGTCTCGCTATATGTTTGGAGATATGATCTGAGGAATTTAAGGTTTTTCCAAGCTCTAGAATTCCATCACAAACAGGGCATCGTGGAATTTTTGCTATAATTTTTTTTTCTACAAAGTTTCAGGCTCTAAAATTAAAACCCATTTCAGCCGAAATCTTGATGAAGATCGGGTCCAAATTTTCGATCTTGTTCCACTATATATTTTGGAGATATTGTCAAAGCCATTTAGGATATTTGTGAGCTCCTGAATTACATCCCAAACAGGTGACCTCAGGGAAATTGTAATAAATTTCTCTCTGAGCATCATATTGAAATTTCGTAAAAAATTATAGAAATAGAATGGCCTGTAGTTTTCTTTGTATCAATTTCATGTCCTAAGGTCGATACAATGACATGTGGTACTTCGTACAAGTTTTCTCTACTAAACCAGTCTATAATCAGGTCATCATGGGAGATGTGGCATAATTATTCTTTGGAGAATCCAATATTGATCAGAATTGTGGGGTTGGAAAGAAGACTAAGAGGGCTACCGCAGGATGTAATTTTAGACCTTGGAGATCCGAAATGTAAGAGATACAACAGATTCAATATCGAGCTCCTACAAAGTGAAAAAAGTTGTGTAGATTTTTTTAAATTTTGCATATGTTTGGTTGAAAAATTAGTTTGAAGGAATTAAAAGGGCATAGTGAAGCATTATTATCATTAATTGATGCCCTAAAGAAAGAAAATGGAAACAACTAGTAAGAAACCTGAAAGCTCTAGCATGACTCATGAAGAAGAGGAAGAAATGGAACATGATATATCAAAATTATGAGACCAAGTGCAACAAAATTCACTCACAAAAATTAACAGATGCTAATATGGATGGTTTAAAGAAATGTGTGGAAGCTAAGATGGATGGTTAAAGAAAGGTGAGAAAGATAATAAGGATAATGAATTATCACCAAAGTATTATGGCCCATACAAGGTGTTACAAAAGATTGGTACTATGGCATACAAATTGGAGCTTCCTGCATCTTCTTGAGTGCACCCAATTTTTCATGTATCATGCTTAAATAAGGTTATAAGTGAGAAGATCCTAGTTCAAACAATATTTCTGAAACTTGACGAGGAAGGAAAAATCATATTGGAACCGAAAGCAGTCACAAAAAAAGAAATCGATGGTTATGAAATCAATCAATTTTAGAGTATCTCATCGAGTGGAAGAACTTACCCACTGCATATTCCACATGGGAGGATGATAATTTTATACAGAAGCATCCAAAACTACTCAAGCATTGAGGAAATCAATTTTTGAAGGAGAGGGGCATGTTAGGCCCCTATACTACTAGTGTAACCCCTTATTGGTATAAGTGCAACCCCTTATTGGTATTAGTGCAACCCCCTTACTGTATTATTGTTCCCATATAGTCCCCATGTTGTTATTATTATGCCTCATAGAAGCCCACTATTGTTATTTTTGTGCCCCTAAAATATTATTGTTATGTAGGCTTTGATTGTAGTGGGACCCCTTAGACTCTTATAATAGAAAGTACGTCTTTTCATTTGTATCATCCAAGAA
The DNA here is from genome assembly GCA_000404065.3 of Pinus taeda. NCBI lineage: Eukaryota > Viridiplantae > Streptophyta > Pinopsida > Pinales > Pinaceae > Pinus > Pinus taeda. The sequence continues at coordinate 104,064 of APFE030851429.1, read as the reverse complement.
TTATTCATTTGTGAAATGTAAAGGACGTTTCCCCCTTGAAGAGCCTAATTTCTAAGTCATTGATCTATCTTTTCTATCTTTTTGTGAGTTGGTTTCATAACATCCACTTTCAGGAACCATAGCACTATTGCACCCGTCAATAATTGTGCTACCCTTAAGCTTGTATAGAGTTCCAATCCGAACTCCCTACATCAATACCAGTTCTCCCCGAACCATCTTGCAGGTATCTTTCTTGAATACTGTTTTTACACCTGCATCATCCAACTTGCTTACAGAAATCAAATTTTTGGCCAATGTAGGGATATGCAGAACACTTGGAAGTTTTCTAATCCTTCTACCTTACAACTTCAACTTGAGTTTTCCACGACCAATGATTCTAGCCTTCTTATCATCCCCTAAGAAGACATCACCACCATCATATTTCTCATACTCATAGAACCACTCTCTATGGCGGGTGAAGTGAAGGGATGCACTTGAGTCAATCAACCATGCCTCATGATCTACATGTGTACTTGAAGAAGAAGCCAAGTACACATTCCCACCTTCATCTGAGGTGGTTTTCACCTCTATAGAAGGAGCATCATCAAATCCCTTTCCTTTCTCAGGAGATTTAGATTTATAGTCCATTTTGAAGTGCCCTTTCTTTCCGCATTTCCAACACACCTTTACAGGTTTTCCTAGAGATTTATATCTCCCTCTAGATTTAGATCACCCACTCGAGGACTTATTTTTTTCCTATTCTGGGACCATCCTAGTACAAGCAAGGCATCACTATTCTAACACTCCAAATTTTTCAGTCTCATCTCCTCCGACAGCAAGGATGAGACTATTTCATCAAATTGCAAGTCAGTTGCATTGCTACCTATTGCAACAACTAGACTATCCCACGAATCTGGTAGAGAACACAACAAAATGATGCACTTATCTTCATATGAAACCTTAATATCAACAGATAATAATTGGCTTACCACAGTATTAAAGGCATTCAGATGCTCTGTCATCAAGTCTCCACCTTTGATCCTCAAGTTATACAATATTTTCCGTAGGAAAATTTTATTCACCAGATACTTAGATTGGGACAAAGTCCCTAACTTATCCCAAAAATCCTTCACCAAAGCTTCCCCTGATACATTCAACAATATTGAATCTGAGACACACAATCATATTGTGCTCTTTTCCTTTTGATCCAACTTCACCTAGTCTTTTGCTGACAATGTTGTTGGTTTAGTCCCGGGATCTACGATGATCCACTTGTCTTTATCCACCAGCAGATCCTCCATCTTGAGTTTCCACAACTCAAAACTCTGACCATTAAATTTCTTGATCTTTATCTCTCCAGTGCTCATTGTCTTCTTTTACCAAAAGAATCAATCTCATGGATCTCCCACTAAACACGGTCTACCATAGGCCCAAGAAAAACCCCTCAGTAGTAAAGGCATCCTGTTGAAGCCAAAACAACTATGACACCAAACATAGGTTTTAACCTTGTACATAAATTACCTGCATACGAATTAAAAAAAAAAAAAAATAGAAAATAAACAATTGCAATAGCATAAAACATAAAATAGATATACACAAATATTTTTCCCTGGATCCAAAAATCGGGACTACCAGATTGATTTTTCATTATATTCTTCTCAATGTTACAATACATATATAAACATGCCAAAACATCCATAAAACCCAATCCATTAACCATGGATTACAACACAACTATAGTTCCCTTGACCGGATCTAAAAAATACCATGGACAGAAAACCATGATGCCCAAAACCGTGTGTGAAATCTATGCACAAAACCATAGGTAGGTCTGCCCACCTAGTATAGGGTCCAAAACATTTTTTCTGGGGCATTTTCTTCGACCCCGTGCAAGGGGGCTACCACCACCCTACAAACCCCCCAATAGGGGGGTTTGTAGTCCCCCCTATGATGCCCCTCATGCGTCTGATGCAAAGGATAGGTTGGGCTATTACCCCCTACGCATGGGGTAGTCATGAAAAGAATATAATACAAACCCAACAAATATGAAACCCATACACCAAATAAAATATAATTTCTCTTTCTTTTTCTTTTATTCATAAAGAATATATAATTTCATGATTACAATTAGGTCATTATGAAGACCAAACCTAGTTACAATTTTCAACACCCCTTTGCCAATGATGTTAACCTAAAACTTCCCTCTTGAAGCTAACTTCTGAAGCTCAACACACAACACTCTCTCTCCCTTTGACATCAATGGAAAGGGGCTAAACACATCAAGGCCAACATCATTCCTTGTCCAAAATGAACATGCTCCACTTGAATGTAGTTGGCTGCAACCATATTTTCCACATTGTTGAACATCATATCTGCTCTACCAATTCATCCTTTTCACATACAAAGGAGACTCGACATACACATGGCCAAATGATTTGACAATAATTACAGGGATAATACAAGGTATATAGGACTAAAACAATAAGATACATAACTATATTACAACTCCATAAATATACAAAGTACACTTCCAACTATAACATACTCCTCCCTAACCATGTAAAGAAATCTAAAAATGACTTGTCAAACTGCTGATCATCAATAATCATCATTGCCTCTACCTCCTTGACCCATGAAAATGGCTACATCAAACAAATCAAGGACTCCTCTAAGCATTATGATCAAATTATAAACAATGTGATACATGGATGAAAACATGAAAACAATGTCAGTGAAGCCAATACTCCATTATTGATCACGTAGCTAAGAAAGATATGCAATAAACTCCTCCTGAACACAAGCTAGATCTACTCAACAACAAGAAATAGTAGAAAACTTTGATCAAATATACTATCCTTTGCAAATCATAGAAACATACAATAGTCAACAATATTCTCTCTCTATTCATCACCAATAACATCAACAAACCATCAATACTTGCACAAAAAACTTTGCCTAGCATCTATGGAAATTAGAACATACTCCCCCTGAACATGCATTGGGGCAAAAAACATATCCATGGATATTGTACAATGACTTTTACCACTTCCATTTCCTCCTTGACACATGCAAGTGGCCATAAACTATCCATTGAAATAAATACCAAAATATGTATAGGACTTCATCATGCATTACAAGGTAATAATAATAGCCCACACATAGTTGTAACAATACTCTAACTCTCTCTCCCAAGGATTCCCAAAAACAAGAGCATTCCATCATCATCCTACCAATAAAAGAAACATTGTTACATGGTGATAATAATGCAAACACCTGCATTTACATGGAAAATTCATATGAATTATCATAATGCATGCCTAGAACGCTCAACCAAATAGATGCCAAGACTCATTAAAATGGATCTCAAGACAATACATAGCTACAAAAATGATTCCCAACATTCCATACAAGGATGTGACAATTCTCATATCTCTCTCAAAGCATGCTTGACTGATCATGACTACACAACCAACATGACCAAGTGATAAAATCAACGAAATACAGGGTTATATCTCACACTCTAGGGTGAAAATGTTGAAGAGTGTAGCTAGTTTCAGTCTTCATAATCATATTTCAGTCATGATGTAATGTATTTGTCAAAATAAAAAGAAAATATATTTATAAAATAAAAATTATTTAGCATGGATTTCATGCTTTATTATTTTATTTTAGGTCAAAGCCTCCATTGTAGGCTTCTAGGGTTTATCTCATAGTCCTTGTAATCATTTAGTAGACCCTTCTTGGAAATTGTATATCAATAAAGAAAAATATTTTAGATGTATTTTCGTCAGTTATCCCTCCTGTTGGAAATAATACTTGGGGGGTGGGGTGAATCAGTATTAGCAATTTAACAAGTTTTTATTTCCATAAACAAATTGATATATGATACTTCTGTTAATTAAACCTGTGTATATACACAACTGTGTTTAGAGAAAAACGTGTATATCTTGCAGAATTCTAATTTAGCTAGCCAATATTAATCTGTGTATCAGAACCATAAAATGGTAATCAAGTGCAGTAAAAAGTACAAGCAATCACACACATGAATACAAGATATAAGGTGGAAATCCAATGTGGGTGAAAATTACTTGCTGCAATTCGTCTCTATCTTATTTTAATAAGAAACTTCTTTTTACAATAATTCTATACTGGTGCAGTCTTATACTAGTAGGCAAGCTTCTAACTGCAGAAGGCTACAACCTTCTCTCATTCTCCAGCTTCTCCTAGAAGGGAGCTACAATGCCCTTAGCTCTTGTACTAGCTGATGTACAAGTACGTAGGTGCTGACCTACAGAAGGCTATAACCTTCTCTTTTCTTCCAGGGACCACGTTTCATAAATTTTCAGACTAGATCCATTAATAACATCAATCAAACATCAAATATATCTGCATCAACCAATCTCCTTTGGACCAACCAAAACTGAATCAAACAATCATTTTTCTTAATGTTGTAACCAAAATATAGTAACAGTAACCAGAAACCAATCCTGAACCTAGATCACTACAACAATAAACAGAAGTAGCTAACACATATTTTATGAGACGTACGCTACTTCAATATGTAGAACCTATGTGCATACGCTGCTATATTAAGGCAAACCTGCGTATATGCCATTTTGAATTTTTGAACTATCGTTATACGCGCCTTTTCTATGCTGAACCTATGTACAGATCTATAAAAGATAATTTACCCTTTTCAACAATTCAGACATCAGTTATACCCAGATCATCAGATTTATAGATCAAGTCATGCGCCAAATATAACAGATCAAAATCACACAAAGATACTTCTCTTCAAGCCTTAAGATCTTGACCCATCAATAAAACTTATCTTTCTTCTAGCGCTCAGGTTCCTCCTTGATTCAAATCTAGCTATGCACCATAACCCAATGCCTAGTATTCTAGATCTTGCTCTTCATAAGATATTCAATCCTTGAGTGCCTTTGCCTAATGGTCTCTTTCCCCTTTTATAGCCTTAGGCCTTGCTCAATACCATGGTCCAAAACCACTTAGAACTAATACTTGGGTCCAAATACCCAGGTTCAACACTTCGGATGAGATACCATGGTCCAAAACCATAGGTTCAAATACCAAGGACTAAAAACCATGGACCAAAAACAAGTTTTCCAACATGTACACGCTTTTTCTTGCATGAAAGTGCGTGCATAGACATACATTTTTTTTTATTGAAAATCCTGCTTGTATATGCGGCTTGGTTAAGTGGAACATGCGTATATCTCTTTTTCCTTCATTCTGAGAGCTTGAACTGTGATCTGTCATCTAAGTGAGTTGCCATCAAGGACAACATCTATGCCATAGTGCCAAACCTATGTCATAATGCCAAGAATCTCCCCCTTTGGACTTGATGGCAACCCCAAGTCACTCTCCCCCTTTGTCATCAAGGTCAAAGGGTTATGCTCCCCTTGAATACATGCTGAAATCTCTGCTCTACTGAAGTGTGCTCCCCCTGACTCTAAGCAAGGTTTGCAAAAAGATGTTATACAAGAAGAACATGACTCTATACATCATAAATGACCTTCCTATCACCAAATACTCATACATACATCCATCTCCCAACTAAGTGGGGATATACCAAGATTGACTCATCCACCCAACTAAGTGGGGATACACCAAAAATTTATACATGATAGAACAAGAATATTACATCATCCATCCCAAGCATAGTGGGGAAACAAAATAGATCATTACATGACCTTGATAATAAAATAAATACATGACATAGAGACCAATAAGACAAGACTATGATAGTCATCAGCAACTATCATTAGCAGCATTTGTCAATCACCATCTGGACCATCAACCATGATCTCCCTCTCCACCTGTTCCACCTGAAACAAAAACAGCTGTGAAATTGTACCAAGATCTTCGAAGATAATGCCAACAATGGATTATTAGAAGTAGATGCTCCCCCCAAACCTGTGCTAGATGGTCTTTGTCAGACCCATATCATACTCTTTTCATCCTGAGTCTGGCCCACTATTTTTCTTCAAACCAACATATATGCGATTGTATCCACAAAAACATGCATATGTATGCGGATGCTCTTCGAAACTTGCGTACAACTACTTTTCTCTTAAACAGATAAGTGTCAACAACAAGATGATGCATTAACTACTCCCAACTTTTATCTGAGCTATTCAAATGTCTCCTTGGGTAGTGGTTTGGTGAATATATCAACAACCTGTTCCTTGGAGGAAACATACTCTAATTTGACCTTTTGTTCAAGCACTTGTTCCTGGAGAAAATGATATTTGATAGGTATGTGCTTGGTCTTTGAATGCATGACCAGATTCTTTGAAATACTGATTGCACTTGTATTGTCACATAAAATGGAGATAGGTGGAGTACAAGTGATTTGGATGCCTTGCAATGTTTGCATCATCCAAAGGAGTTGTGCACAGCAAGATGTAGCAACCACATATTCTACTTCAACTGTAGATAATGCAATTGAAACTTGTTTCTTACTAAACCAAGATACTAATATGGAACCCATAAAAAATGCACCACCACTAGTTCTTTTTCTTTCATCCACACTTCCTACCCAATTTGCATTTGTATATGCATGAAGTGTGAGATCTCTGTATCTAGGATACCATAAGCCATAGGTTTGAGTTCCTTGAAGGTATTTGAAAATCCTTTTAACTGCCTGAAGGTGTGCTTCCTTTGGATTTGCCTGAAATCTTCCGACTATTCCCACTACATGCATGATCTCTGGTCAGGTACCTGTTAGATAGAGCAGACTACAAATCATGGATCTATAGATTGGTTGATGTACTGCTGTTGATTCATCATTTGCGCTGAGGCTACATCCTGTTACCATAGGGGTACAAACTAGTTTCGAATCTTCCATGCCATATTTCTTTAAGATTTGCTTGAGGTACTTGGTTTTTGATAGAAAGACACCGTCTTTGTTTTTTTGGACTTGTAAACCAAGAAAATATGTGAGCTCACCAAGTAGGGACATTTTGAATTCTTTCTGCATCACCAAGGCAAATTTTTGACTCATGGCCTCTTCATTGCTACCAAAGATGATATCCTCAACATACACAACAAGTATTAGCAATTTATCATTGTCAATTTTTATATATATATTGCTATCTGTTGTTCCTTTTGAAAAACCTTGTTAATGGAGGTATTTGTCCAAATGATAATACCAGGCCCTTGGAGCCTGTTTAATACCATAGAGAGCCTTTTTGAGTCTACATACAAGTTTTGGATCATTTCCAAGGATAAATCCATCTAGTTGCTCAATATGCACTTCTTCTTCTAAGTCTCCATTTAGAAAGGCAGATTTCACATCCATTTGATATACTTTGAACTTCTAAAAGCTAGAAAGAGCAAGGAACATTCTTATGGCTTCAAGTCTAGCAACTGGTGCAAAAGTTTCTTCAAAGTCTATTCCTTCTTGTTGAGCATACCCTTTACAAACAAGTCTGGCCTTGTTTCTAATAACATCTCCATTTTCATTCAGCTTGTTTTTGAATATCCATTTGGTCCCTATGACATTCTTATCATTAGTTCTAGGAACCAATTCCCAAGTGTTATTCTTTTCAATCTGCTCAAGTTCTTCATTGATGGCCTTGACCCAGCATTCATCTTTGCATGCTTCACCTACATTTCATGGTTCAATAGAGGAGAGCAAAGCTAGATATCTTGAAGCTTCTATAATAGTTCTTCTTGTTTGTACACCTACCTCTTTCTGCCCCAAAATTTGAGTCTCTAGATGGTTCTTCTGGACATACCTGGATGGAGCCTTTTCTTCTACCCTAATCTATTCTTCTGGTTCCTCATAAGTTTCTTCTTCAGCATTAGTTTGATCTGATGTTAAAGGATAGTCCTCATCATCTTCAAAATATTCGCTTTTTATCTGCTTTGGATTGTTGCCTGCTTCATCAACCACCACATCAATACTTTCAACAATTTTTCCAAGTCTTTTATTGTAACACTTATATCCTTTACTTCAGGAAGAAACCAAGGAGAATGCCTTCATTTGCTCTAGGTTCAAACTTGCCAAGCTTTTCATCAGTCCTTTTGATGTAACATTTGCATCCAAGAACTTTGAAGTATTTTACAGTAGGAGTCTTACCATACCAAAATTCATGAGGAGTTTGAGTGCTATTTACCTAGACGTTTGTTTTGTTGATAATAGTAATGGTAGAAAATGAAGCTTCACCCTAGAAGGTTGCAGGAGTTCCAAACTCATCAAACATAGCACAGGCCATTTTTGAACTGTTTTGTTCATCCTTTCTACCACTCCGTTTTTCTAAGGAGTCCTTGCAGCAAAGAATTTTGTTATAGGACAAATTGACCTCCTAATCAACTTAGAGGATAAAGACAAGATGATTGAAAGAATGACCATAGTTACAGGCCCAAAATCCACACTAACGCTCTTTGTACATTGATAACCTGCTTTATAAAGCTTGTTTACAAGCATAAAGGAGAGTTAGTCAACCTACTAACTCTTGTTGTTAGACCAGGGGGGGCGTTAGTGAACTTTAATGATGCTCAAGTGGTTATGCCAACGAATATGCCATAAAATATCTAGATATTATTTCCTTAAATTTGTGCAAGAAAAGTAGGGAAACTCCAAAAATCAAGATATTTGGAGAAATTCTATTCTGGAAACAGAGGCAAATGGGAAAAAGCTGGTAAAAGAGGTAGGTTTATGGTTTTTACCTAAATGAACTACAGGTTGAGTTGGCGGCCCTAATTCGATTGCTATATAAGCAACAAGAGAGCCATTGCACAAGGGTCTGAGCATTTAGAAGGATAGTACATGGTGCTGTTGTGATATTGTCATATTCTTGAAGGAGCTAGCTGAAAGAAGGAGAGAGAGAAAGGAAGAAGGGATAAGGAAGGCTGATACAACATGGTTGTTGTAATCACTCTTCTGAATATAGGACAATGTGTTTGTTCCACTACTCGAAGCGACAGTGATATTGTGCATTTATTTGTTCATTCTGATGCTTGTTGTGTTGAGTAGATAAGTTACACATTTATACATGTTTGTTATGGTTTCTTTCATTAATTATCAAAAGTATATGCTGTGAGTGTTTTTCTTCGTTCTTTTATGTAGGAATCACCTTGGAGTCGGTCAGGAGGAGTTCTTCTTACTACATGGAGATCCCCAAGCGAATCTAGAAAGAACCAAAGGTGATCCTTTCCTCCATATCTTGTCAATATATGTTAGATGGATGAACATGTGTGTAACATGTACCTTTTGTAGATAACCTTACTGTCTTTCGGAAGTCCCGAGAAGACTTTTGAGGGTAGTTTTCATCCCATGCATTTTACCCCATAGCAAAACTAGCGACTCCACTTGGGACTATACATTTAGTTCCCGGTTATCTAGACTCCTGTCAGATCTCTTCTCTCTTCTATGAGCTTCCTACTTCTTCATATTATTCTCTGATCCACCATCTAGCTTGTTGCATCTTGCAAAGTTGCTTTCTCTTCAGAAACCGATCCCAAAAGCCCACTTTTTGAGCTCTTTCCCTCAGTAACGCAAGTTGCTGGTCTAAACAGAGCTTTATAAAGCTCTTTGACTATGCACAGGGAGTGTTAGTGGCCAAACTAAAGCTCTGTTTACACATAAATAGAGTGTTAGTGACCCATTTCCATGTTTTTCAAGAGATCTTGTGGACCAAAAGCGGGGGGAAATGGTCCCAAGGGCTAAATTAAGATCTGCAACAGTATCATGCTAGCAAATTTGGTGTCTTAAAATTTATTTTTTAAGAAAATGCTTTAGTTTTTCTCTCATAAAAAAAAAAATTGTTGAAAGAAAAGTTGATAAACTATATATCTCCTTTTGTCGAAATAGTTATAGGCTGCTTTGTTTTGGTTCAATATTTGTTATGGAATATTGAGAAAAGGAACTTTCAATTATGCAAAGTGTTGAATGACTTTAGATGCACTGGTGAATACATGAATATGTGAAATAATACATGTGTAGAATAAGACTTGTTTGCATAAGAAATTGAATTTTTTTTTCAAAGCATTGTTCTGCATGGTTTATCGAGTCAAGAGTCTCATCATATTCATATGTCAACACCCCCTCCGAAGACAAATAAGAAAGTACACTAAAATTTACACTAAAATCAATCAGATACTCTTTTTAGAGCAAACCAACATTAGATATATTAGGACCTTGGGATAAGAGAGTGAGTCAACTACCCAAGGTTGAAAATCAAAACTAGTGTCGTTAATGAGTGAAAAAACCTTCTGCACTCATATTACTAGGACCACTCCACTCACAACAGAGTGAAATACAAGAAAACATCCGATTGTGATTGAAGGTAGCCTGCCTTCTCTTACAACTCCTTTGGTCATTCTGTGTACCGGGGGTCCCTTCGGGGATTTAGGAACTGAGTCAGGGACTCAGGTATCTTACCCACATTGCGTGTTGTCTACGAATATGTCCCTCCTGTTAAGGGTAAATTCCCCTAGGGTCTTCGGTTGATACCCTAGTAGATCAGAGGTTATCTATAAAGAAAAACACACATTCCACACAACCATGATGCTAATATAAACAAACTCTATGATGAGAGGTGCACCTGGGGATCCTTCGTTTGGGAAGATCTAGCCAGGGTCCAAACTGGAGTCTCTTTTAGTCCTTCAACCTGCAAAACAATCAATTCAAGAGAGCACAACAATATATGGACTCAACATCATAAATAAATCATCTTCATAGTGTATTGAAAGGTAGTTAGTTATACAATTAAAACAACCATTCATACGTGAATCATAACATTGATATCATAAACATGAAGAAGATTTATATCAGGAACAAGACAAGTGTTTCTTTTATTATAGATAACTAAAGTACAGAAAGGAATGATTTCACCTAGGTTGTCCTTTCGTAGGCTCCAAATGGAACTGTCCTCCAGATTCGTCCAGTCTCAAGCCTTCAACAAACTCCTTCCATGACTTACTCCAAGATATCTCAAGTAGTAAAAATACATCATAACACAAGGAAACAAGGGTTTCCTGTAATGGGGGGAAGTGCTGGAAGCATAAGGATCTTCAGACCTAGTCAAGGATAATCTCAGCAGAGTGATCTCTCTCTCTATTCCCTCCTCTTTTAGGCCTTCCCATTGAAGCCTTTTATAATTCTCCCAAAGTAGTTTTTTAGTTGGGAATTCGTTGAGAACAGTTGGGCCACGGGCACTAATAGGTAATCAACATGTGAAACCCATGATCTCTGCCCGAAATTAAGGAGATTTAATTTTTGTTAAGTTTTTTAAGACATATACACGGGTTGGGTATACACAGACCCGCGTACACACACGTCGTGTATAGGGAGTAAAACACTATTTTTTAAATTTTTGTACCAAGTATGGAAGGAGGGGTTGCCCTAGGCCATGAGTGGAGCATCACAAACATCAAGAGTGAGGTTTGGATCTATAACAGATGCCCCCTAATATATGAGGTCAGAAGGGGTACATGATGGCTGAAATGTATTAAGCAAGTTCATGGAAAGGAAATCTGTCAAAAAATGAGAATGACTTCACCAGATTTCAGCCTACCAAGCCATAAAAGGAGATCAGAAAGAAACACTGTCTGAGGTGGGCATACCCATGCTCAGAGAAAGTACAGCATGTTCGCATATCAAGTACAAGCGGATCCACTAAGTATACAAGTATAAAAGACTAGAAAATACATAATGGATCATTTGATCATGATCGAACAAGTACATGTCTGAATATCACATATAAGAATTTCAATGATACTGGAGGATGAAGCGGATCACTGAAATCAAAGACTGATCCCAAAAAGTACCAAATGAACATGATGGAGTAAGATGGTACTACATTGTAAACTCAGGTGCCAGCATATAAAATGTCGCCATGAATGATTGTAACATATAAGGTGGAGTGGTATCAACTAGCAGCAATAGGAGCAATAGTCAAGTGAACCAATGAATGCTGATGCAACCTGAGGTCTTCACCGACCATCGTGGTACATTTCTACACCATGGGAATAAATGATCTGAAGTCGACCATGTGAGAAATCATTTGATTACCGATCATTGATGTATACCATTAACAAACGCGAGACTACTCACCGATAATGATAATGAGCGTCAAGGTACCCAGTACAATCTAACAAGTGTGAATAGATGAGTTGAAGTCGAACACCTGTAAGAATCTATCAATCATGAGACAATGATGGTTTCCCACTGTTGATAGCGAAGGATTTGCCACTAATGATTGCAAACCCCAAGGTACTGCCAAATGGACTCTAGATCTTTGCCCTAGAGCAATGAGTCGTAGTCGATAGGGAAAGATCCGTTGGAAGGAAGGCATTAAGGCATCCTTCATCAATCTAGCACAAGTGTAACCCGTAGGCCAATAATGTGGAGGGAATTAGACGAAAAAAGATGTAGTAACCCGACCAAAGCACATTTCCGGCATACACAAGATGTGGCTAGTGCACGATAGAAACCCTTTGAGCCAACCAATAATGAAAGCTGACATAGAGGCGAGGTATCCACCAATAGGGTAAAATGGAAACCAAGGTATTGCACGAATCCCAATGTGTGATAATGTAAGCTGATGTCGAACACAAGGGAAACCACTTTGTCAATGACCCATGATACTGATTGATGTTGAGTGCAATATGACCTATCAATAATGAAAATAGGGCTAGGGTGCAGCTCTAGGCCTATCCTCAGAGCAAGATGTCGTCATCGATAAGGATAAGACCTGCCACCAAGAAGTCAGTGGAGACCTTCTCAAACTGGCACGAGTAAAGGGCCAATATAACTGATGTGATAATAGACAAGACACTAACAACCAGGGATGGCCAACTGAAAAATGAGTCAAGAGACACCACAGAGAGGCCGACTCAGGCTAACTTCCCTTGAACAAAAGCACGACTCAATGTGACTATGTGGTAGAATATGATTACTCTGTATAAGTTTGTCATGCAAGACGCATGAACGAACCCTCCATATGATTGGAAGAGATAACCAATCGAGGGAGAACTGACTCAATAACAAGGTTAAGGTGTACCTAAGTCAAAATAAATCCCACCCAAATGGAGGAGACTTTGTTTTGAGTGCTTTGTTCAAGGGCGACAGGACTGACTCTAGCTGCCAACAATAAATAAAAATATTGTCCCGTTCTTGCTCTTTTTGGAATATATAATTTTTTTTGTCTTTTTCTTTAATCTAGAAAAATAATAAAAGAATTCTATAGTACAGTGGAAAGAACGAGTGTCGGTGAAGTAGATGATCTAGTTCCTGGGACTGGAACAATCCTATGCTCAATGCAGGGGGGTGAAAATTGGTCAAAGAGACTCAAAGGTGTGTTCCTTCCACGGGTCAAGGTGTGTCAAGTTGCAGAAGTCAAGGGTATGCAAGTTTGATTTTGTAGTCATCATGGTCAAAAGTTAGCTTAAACACGAGTCCAAGTGAAGCCAACACAAGGCCAAAAGGTGCAAGTGGTCAAAATGCAATGCATTAATACAACTCAGCATAAAGGAGCCTCTAGGGTATAAGGCCAGAACGAAGCGAAGAAGAAAAGAGGAATGAGTCTTCATCGCATAAGTCATGTTGGGGCTACAGAGGACTCCCGAGCCTACTCAGATTGAAGCAGCATGGGCAACAAATGTCAGTGAGGTGCTAACTATGATGCCCATGAAAAGGATGGCTCTACCACCGTGTCATGATATATTAATCGGCGAGTGAAGATGGTTTACAAACCATAACATGATGGGGTCAACCCTATGACTAGTATATCAACAAATGGAGGCTAGTATGCATAATGAAATGGAAAAATGGCTTCCCTAACATATATGCCAATGAGAAAAGGATACCTGCCATGACAGGTCAACAATCATGGAACCGTCTTGAAACTATAGAAAAAGCGTCCAAAATGTCTTGAAAATCAAACCATTCTCGACATTCCAAGCTCCCAAGTTAAAAGTTACATGAGACCAAACAAAATTAAGTTTTGAAATATTTTTGCATTTTCAAAGCCTATAAAATAGTTTTTGGACTCACCATTTTCACCATTTGATTTTCAGAGCAAAGGGGTGGAGCAAAAGGAGCAAACTTTTCCATACGCCAAATTCAACCATTTAGATCCTTCCAAAATCACCAGGTAACCCTTAAACTTGTCTTGCAGTCAATTGTGACTAGTTTTAGAATTTTTAATTTAAGTTTTCTCGTTGAATTTTTGCCAAAAATTTCGTTGCAGCATATACACGGGTTGCATACATGAAACCCACGTATACACAAGCCCTACATGTGACTGTGTGTAAAATGGAGTTGCGTATACGCCGCGAACATTTCAAACAAAAAAATGAACGGTCTAAATTCATTTTTTCTTCAGGTTGCCAGTCACTTGGTGAGAAAGATATCATACCTCAGTGGATGATGAGGTTATGAATGATCCTAATGCTTTGGATGCCTTACGGGGATGCAGTTTGCTAAAGTTATTTAAAATGCCAAATATGAAAGCAAACACTCACCTGCTCAAAATGCTCATTCACTACTGGAGCATCAAGGATGATTCATTTATGATTGACCAGATGCCACTCAGGATAGAAGTGGAAGACATTTATTTCATCACAGGCCTTTCCCGAAGGGGAGAGGTAGTACATTCCAGGGGCAGGTCATGAGGCAATCTCTCGATCGAGGACTATGTACATACATATTGCTTGGGACATCCAGAAAAGATTAGAAGTCAAATTCCAATCAAACATGTGGAGAGTTTATCATTGAGGATAATCTTGTTCACTATAGCTAGAGTGAACGGATCAGCTTCTCTGCACCAAGCATCACAGCTAGCCATGAGCTTGGCAGTAGATTGTCTTACCACTGTATTTAACTGGTGTACTCCTCTTCTAAGCCTGAAAAGCCAGCTTACTTCCATTAAGAGAGGGAAAACCAAAAACTTCAGATATGGAACTATTTTGTGCTCTTTATTTTTTTGAGAGGGTCCCCGCACTTCGTCCTAGAGTACCGATTTCAATCAGCACCCCACAAGATCCACGAATGGCCAGGTGGGCTAACTTGATGAAATGTCTAGGAGGTGGCGACGTCCCACGGAATGCATTTGACGATGACTTCTTCTCATGGTGGGAGCAGTAGATCATTGCCATAGATGACTACCCTTATGTTGGGTTCGACTTATGAGGAGATCCCAATCTAATATTACCACTGACCACAGCATGGGGTGACATTGGTAAGTGTTTTTCGATTTTATGTTTTTTTTGTGATTTTTCAAATATAATAATAAATTTTGAAAAATATTTTTGATAGGATTCAAATGACTAATATGATGATCATGTTCTAGATATTGGGTCGGTGCAACCAGATGGGTTCCCACGGCATGGACGTCACGCCCGAGGGGCCGAAGAGGTGGCTGCAGATACAGAGTGACTTCTACACATAGTTCAGAAGCACTTGGTGAGACTAACTCACTGAGTACTGATGGCGACCTTAGAGGATCTCCCTATAGATATGTAGCGTCATGTGGTTGGCATGCCACGAGACTAGGTTCCACTCTTAGGCGTGTGGGAAATGCAGTAGTTGCCTACTTAGTCGCTCATCCAGAGCTGGGGAATTAGTTGTACTGGACATGATTATGGGCATCTGAGTCCCAATTTTGTATATTATGGACACACTTATGTACACACGAGATGTTTTATGATATATATACAGTTTGACCTTTTGATGCTTGATTTTATTGTGTTGAATGATTGATGTGCCAGTCTAATGCTTGATTAGGGATAGAATCAGCTAACCAATTATGAGATCTTGGAATGTGCAAATAATTAAATATTGGCGATATAACATGGATCCCTTACCCGATAAATGTTATTCAATTGTGACACTATCAATTGTGAATCAAGATAGACTACCAACGAATTAATTTCATAAGAAATTGCTTCGGATAGTAAATTAATAACGGCAGTATACTCAGCCATATTATTTGAAGCGGGACCAATGCATACTCCCCTTGAGACCATCAATTGACCAGTTGGATAGTAAAGTACCCAAGTTGTGGAAGCAAGGTTCCGAGTGTGTCAACTAGCACCATCGAAAAATCCAAAATAGACCAAGTCATCCATCAACACCTGCGACAACAGACCAAAAAGTGCCAATATCAGAAACTCTCGATGAGATATGTACAAATATACAAAACGTACAAAGAAGCCATTGCCTAACTGCTACTTAAGCAAAGTACTTCTTGAGGTAGAGCCCATTGTGGGGCTCCGCCAACTTGTTTCCTTCAAAATTGATTAACTCATATGCCCCTTTTTCTAAAACTCGATTAATTATGAAAGGACCATACCACATAGGCTTGAACTTGCTTGCCCCCAAGGCGTCATTATCTTGATCATAGACCAAGACAAGGTCACCTTTAGAAAAGACTTGAGGACAGACAGTTTTATCGTATTGAGTTTTATCGTATCGAGATGTTCCAAATGAAGGAGGTGCTCTTCGAGACTAGAAGTCTCTGAAAGGAGCTCAACAATTAACTTAAGGGATGGGATTTCACTTTCAACAAGAAACATAGATTCCATCCCATAAACTAACTAAAAAGGTGTAAAACCTATAGCAGTCTTTACGGAGGTTTGGTATGCCCAAAGAGACGAATACAACATAAGATGCCAATTAGACTGATTTTTGTCAATCGTCCTTTGCAGGATCGTCTTGAGGGTTTTTTTGACTACCTCGACTTGTCCATTGGCTTGAGGATAATAAGGAGATGAATGTTCCTGCCAGAAACCCAATTTGAGAGCCAATTCAGACATTAGTTGATTCTGGAAATGACTGCCTGGTCAGTGACAATCTCTCTCGGGATATCGAACCTTGAGATAATCTGACTAAAAAGGTACTGTTATCACCCCAAGAAACTCTCCTAGGTTGTAAATCAGAGATGCTCAGGAACATTACAAACTCAACAAAATGTTGGAAATATGGTGGATGAATGAAAGAAATGCTGCATATTCAAGCCAGATAACCACTTCTACTATGCTTAACCCCACACATGGGTGAACACCCTCAGACTACAAGGCTTTAGACCACCAATTATTCATGGTTTGAGAAATAGGTGAAGATGGAGAATACTGACCACACTAGCAGATGCACAAGACCATGTGATGGCCGAATGCAACCAATAAAGAGGTCTGTAAATCTATTATCTAATGCACAGCAAGACGACAATTCTCTGGCATTAAAACAACAGAAACCTGCATACACCTTCAATAATACTAACTAGATTCTAACACAGAGGTGGGATGATAGCCCCTCTAATGCTAAACATCAAGAGAAAATGAAAAATGCATAACAGGCATAGCCTGGAACAAAGAAGAAGAAGTGGAAAGTGAGCAATTAATAACAAAAGAAGCTTGCATTAGCTGAAAATGAAGACCAGACGCTGCAGGTATCACAGTAGTTATAGTCTCCAGAAGTTGAAGCTTACAACAAAATAACATTCATTAACCTATTACATTCTGAAATCTGGATATATATAGAGGTTGATTGCACAACTATCTGCTATCCTATACATGGAGGGGTCATAACGGACCACCAACCACCTTAACTATCTGATAAAAATCTCTGCTACAATCTGCTGCTTGAATGAATTACTTTGACATTCTCTAGTACTTGGTTGTCCTTCCTGAGTAGGTAGAATGTCCTATGGAAGAATGATCCATAACTGGTAAATGATGGGAACTGCTCGAGGAGTGTCCTTTTACTCTTTGGCCATAATGCTCTTTGAATGTGGTTGTTGAAATATTAACTGTGCAGAGTACTTGGTAGTTGCTCGCTTCATCCTTCGGGTGAATGATATAAGTTAGAGGCATGAAAACAACATGGAGGATGCATGGCAGGATGAGAACAAACAATAGCCATCAGATCCCGCATATGGACGGCGGAGATTGAATCGGGGAAAGCAAGCAGAAACAAATGTGAGCCTTCAGATCAGGGAGCAGCAGATCCAATGGTAATTGCACGAGAAAGGTATGTAGACGTTATCAGGCAAAGAAAGTGTATGTGGGCGGTAAGCGGTTCCCCGCACCGCTTACAAGAACAGGTGGTAAACGTACAAGGCAGGTGCGATGCAATAAAAATGAGATGCATGGATGACAGGTCGGTGGGGAAACTGCTTTCCCCACTGACTAACGAACATGTGGTTCACGGGAGCGGGGGCTGCGGACACCGTCAGATCGCAGGGTGGAGGATCGGACGGCACATGCTTAATGCACACGTTTTGAGTGATGTGACAGGCGAGAGCAAGAATAACAGTGTGCAGTTACATGAATATGGTCATATGGGTTTAAACTTCGGTTCTAAGGGGCTAGATCGAACAGGGCCTTACATAGGGTTTTGGGAATAAATCAGAGAATAAGAGGTTTAAAAGAGAATAAAGGGGATGAAGGGGAGGATGAAATCAACCACTGCGAATCTTTTGAAAGCACAACCAGCACTGCTAAACCTATCTTTATCCATCAAATGTTGTAGAACATAGCAGAGATAACACTGGCTCCTTCTGGGGATGAGATCCTCTCTGCGAGGTCTCAAGAACCTGGAGATCAATGCCTTCTGATGAAAACAAATTAGCAAAATTCCTAGTGTTCCATTGGGCATGGAGTCTGACTGATCCTATACTAAAAAATGATTAAACAAAATATTTACAATCTCCAAGATGAAACACCTTAAACCACATAAATTTTCAGAAAACGCCCATTAACTGGGCCATCAAAAACTGCTTCTCCTCCCATATTTTGCAGTAGGAAGGTATTGTTCCCTTGGATTTGAGATATGATGAAAGGACCTGTCTAGAAAGCATAAAATTTCCTATGATTTCCTTTCTTCTCTTTCAGTGCATCCCACTTCAGGACCAAGTCTCCAACCTAAAAATTATTTGCTTTTGTCTTCCTCTCAAAATATTCCTTGATCTTTTTCTGATGTGTTGCGGCCTTTTCAACCAGCTGTTATCTGATTTGATGTACCTCTACTAAATTTGTGATTCTTTTTTCCATGTCTTCTTCCTCATTTTGCTCTAATTGAAGGAATTTTTCCACAGGGAGAGTAAGTTGAATTGGAAATACTGCCTCTGTGCCATATACGATCTTAAATGGAGAATTCTTTGTAGATCTATTAATGGTCACTCTGATAGCCCAAAGTGCATATTTGAGCTTGGAATGCCAATTCTTTTTGTTGTCCTCTAACAACTTCTTAATTATCCTTATTAAACCCATGTTAGATGATTCTGCTAGACCATTTCCTTGAGGATAGTATGAGGTGGAATGAACAAGTTTAATGCCCATTGAATCACACATTTCCACCAACTATTTTGCCATGAAGGTTGCTACATTATCTGTGACTAGTTTATGTGGACAACCAAATCTGGTAAAGATATTCTCTGTTAAAAACTTCATAACCAGATTATGATCAGCCTTCCTGGTAGGGATTGCTTCAATCCACTTAGTGAAATAATCTGTGGCCACTAATATCCATCTATGATGGCCATTGGAATGTGGATTTATTTCTCCAATGAAATCCAAGCCCCACTGCTGAAAAGGTCCTTTTACAAATATTGGTTTTAAGGGCAGGGACTTCAACTATTGTTTTCCTTCAAATCTTTAGCACCTGTCACAAGATTTAACAAATGAAAATACATCAACAAATAAGGAGGTCCAGTAATAACCAACTCTTATGATTTTGTGAGCTGTAGTTTTCCAATAATGGTGCCCTCCACACATGCTGGAATGAAACTGCTGCATAACTTCTATTGACTATTCCTTGTCCAGACACCTCAAAAGCACCCCTGATGGATCCCTCCAATAGAGTAGATTTGCATTAATGCAATATTTAGCTGCTCTAAGATTAATTTTTCTGGCTTGACTTGTGCTTAAGTCTGGTGAGATTTCTAGCTTCAGCAAGAATTTAATAATTTCATAATACCAGTCACAAGAAGCTAAATTTTCAGCCACTGATGGCTTTCTGTCTGGTTCCGTTGTTATTTCTTCTTCTGTTTGACCATTTTTTGAATTCAAGCACATAAGGTTTATGTCCAAAGTTCTACAATTTTCTTCGGTTAATAATTTGGCAAGGCCCTGACCTCTGAGAAGCTTAGTGGGCTTCAATTCTATATTAAATTCAATTAGCTTGGTAATCCATTTAGCCCTTCTTCCATCAGCATCAGGTTGCGTTAAGACATCTTTAATTGCAGCAGAAGGTACATATGCAATTATCTTGGAATGCAAAATGTAAACTTTGAAAGCTTTTAAAGATTTGATAAGAGCATATGCTTGTTTTTCAATCATATCATACCTCAGTTCAGCATCCCTCAAATTCTTACTGAAAAATGCTACTGGATGGTCTGAACCTTCTTCATTTGCCTGCAATAAAACAACTGCAATGGTGCCTTCAGAGGCAAATGAGAATACATGAAACTCCTTGCTATAATCTGGACTTATTAATGTGGGAGCTTCCATTATAGCTTTTTTGATGGAATCAAATGATTTCCTTGCTGCATCAATCCATCTTACCTCTGACCCTTTCCTCAACATGGAGGTAATATGCTTCACTAGTTCTGCAAAATTTGGTATAAACCTCCTCACAAAATTAATTTTTCCCGGAAAGGATTGGATGTCCTTCTTCGATCTCGGGATAGACAAAGCTTGTATTGTCTTTACTCTTTCTAGGTCAATTCGGACACCTGTAGTAGAAAAAATATGTCCTAACATCTTGCCTTCTTCTAAAGCAAATTGTGATTTTTAGGATTGACTGAAATCCCAAACCTTATGCACTTCAAAAACACTTTCTTTAAATGCTACAGATGATCTTGATGGTTGTTGGAGTATATTGTTATATCATCAAGGTAGATAAGGACAAATTTGTCCTTCTCTCCCACAAAAGCTATATCCATAGCTCTCTAAAATGTGGCTTCAACATTCATCAGTCCAAAAGGAATCTTGGCATACATAAAAGTGCCCCAAGGAGTGGTGAATGCAGTCTTCTCTTGATCATCTGGATGTACAGCAATCTGATTAAAGCCTGATATGAAAGACATCAATTTGGCTCCTGAGACCTTCTACAAAAAATGCTCCATCTTGGGCAAGGGATAGTTATCTTTCTTGGAGCATTTGTTTAAGTTTTTGAAATCAACACAAAGTCTGATTTCTCCACTTTTCTTCTTCACTACTACTAGATTGGCTACCCATTTTGAATTTTTCAGAGGAACTATTATCTTGGCAGCCAGCAATTTTTTAATTTATTTTTCAATTAGAGGAAGAAGCATAGGATTTATTGGTCTCAGCTTTTGTCTGAAAGGAATGGTGTCTTTCTCCAGAGGAATTTTATGCTGAATTATGTTCTTATCATAAGTTTTCATGTCACTATACTCCCAGGTAAACGCATCAGCAAATTGCTTCATTAATTTGCAGTATTTAGAACTTGTATCAGTAGACAAATGGGTGGACAAATTTATATATCTAGGCTGACTTGGACTTCCTATATCATGCTTACAGATTGCAGATTGATCTTCTTTTTGGGCAGCCTTGTAAGGCACATCATTCTGGTCAAACAGTCTTTCTAGAGGAATTAGACCCTTAGGAATATGATTGTTAGGGAGTTAGACAATGTTATCTATGCCAATTTTATTTCTAAGCTGGGCTTTGGGATTTTCTTCCAAGGCTTCATTTTCTTGGTCAATTTGCATTTCAGAAAACTCATCAATGACTTGCAAGAACCTATTTATCTCATCATCATCATTAAAAACCTTCCAATGCTAGACATTATCAGGCAAGGATGGTCTATATTTCATTTGGACTTCATAGAATAGTCTAGGAGTCATTGGAGGGGTAAATAGACTAGCAGAAACAACAAGGGAATCAGCAAGCTGATTTTGGGCTCTAGGAATATATGAAATGCAAAAAATATAAAAGAAATATTTGAGTCTCCATACCTCATCTTTGTATGCTTTCAGCCTTGGGTGTTTTGCCTGAAATGTTTTATTTACTTGCTGAATGATCAGGTCAACATCTCCAAACACCTTTATGTTCTTGATTGATCTGTCTTTAGCTGCATTAAGGCCCAATAGCAGAGCCTCATATTCTGCAATATTGTTTGTGACTCGAAAGCTAGCTTAAAATATAGTTGTGTGCTTTCTTGTTGCGGAGATTCCAGCACCACCCCTGCACCTACAGTCTCCCTGGAACATGCTCCATCAAAGAACATCTCCCAAACTTGACTTCCTTGCTCTTCATCGGCCTGAACGATTGGTTTTCTGATCTACATTGAGGCCTTCTGAGATTCTTCTATTTGGAGTATACAAGCTCCAAAATCAATGTCCACCGCATAAATAGGATGATTTCTAGGATTCTTCTCATCACTGATGATATATGCCAGTTGTGCTTCTCTATATAATCTCCTACTTTCTCCTCCAAAGACTAGGACAGTGGCATATGATAAATCATTCTGTAATGTCCCACCTAGTCTCTTAATCCATCCTCTTGACAGCAACATGCCAAACTTAGGAGGGACATCTGCCACCACTATGTCCATCACCATGCTTTTCATGGGCAGCTGAGTTAGTGTAAAGGCTAGGTCTTTGATCAATCCCAAGCATTTCACTTTCCTTGAATCAAAAGAAAATAAATCATGATATGGTCTCGTGATATCAAGGCCTAACTCTTCCATGACATCTTTTGGCATTAGATTATGGCTAGCCCCTGTGTCTAGCAGGCAGTTGTGGAGGATTTTATCATGAATGGTCAATGAAACATAGAATTATGGAGAGTTATTATCAGCATGTTCAGTCATAGGGCTAAGCACAACTGCAGGTCTATCATCTTGCAAATTGACTGAGTTGGTGGAGGTTTGTGTGGCTTTCAGCTCAAGGGCTTCAGTGATAGCGTTTCTAAACACTTTACTCCTTACAAGTTCTAACAGAGGCACAGATATTTTTAATTTCTGAACTTCTGATTCAAGATTGAAAGGGGAAGGGGACTTGTCAGGACCTCTTACCTCTTGAACTAGTGCTTTGAGGATGACTAGGTCAGCTGCTAGTTTCTTTTGTCTGATATTCTGTGATTCTGTTTGGACAGCAACTCTTTGGGCATGATTCTCCTTGAAATTATTTGCTTGTGACCTCAAATTATATCTTTGCTGCTCACTAATCTGCAGAACAGCTCCTCTGTACCACCTTTGACTGTTTTTTTCTTGCAACAAGGCTTCTTCGTATTCAGTCAATGTTAAAAAGGCAGCACTGCATTTATCTTCCATACAATGAATTTCATCCTCATCTTCAACTTGTTCTTCCTCCATGACTACATTTTGAAAAGGAGCTTTAACTTTGTGTTCTTCATTTGTTTCTTTACTCCTCTGCATTATTTGTAACTGCTCATTTGCTCTTCTGTATGGATTTGAATTTCTGGGAGCAAATGTGTTATGCTGCCTTGTTTTTCCTCAGTTCTACTCAACCTTCAGCTTAGATATCTCAGCAGCCAATGACTCTATCATTCTAGTCATTTTATCTAATTTAGGCTCTGAAGATGAGGCAAAGGAAGAAGAAGCCTTGCCTCTCTGTCTTCTTCTGCCAGCATGACTTTTAAGCTTTTCTGCAGCCATAATATTAGATTCTATTTCTAGAGTGGCTTCTTGCATATCCGCTAGAGTAGCACATATTCTTTCTCTCAATAATAAGCAGAAATCAGAGTCAAAAGCATTGGCATATGTCAATTTGGCTGATGTAGGAGTCAGCTTTACCTCAGCTGGTATTTTACTGTACATCCTACTAAATCTCTTATTGAAATCAGGCAAAGATTCCCCATTTTCTCTCTTCAAGTTACCAAACTCAGAATGGTAATATGGCAATTCCTTTTTATCTCCCCATTGCTTCAAAAATGCTTCATCTAATGCTTTCAATGTCAACAATAGATCTAGGGGTCAATTCTCTGAGCCACTTTCTGGCCTCTCCATCGAGGCTCTAGACAAATACTCTCATCCACACATCATTCTCATTTATATCTAAGTTATTAGCATAACTGTAAAAAGCTTCAAGGTGTTCTTCAGCAGTTACCCCATTTGTACCAGTAAACTTAGGCATGTATTTTTAATACTCTCCTGCAGGCATGGCATTCAAAGGAACAGGCAAATATAGGGGTCCATACCTAGCTACAATAATTCTTTCCATCCTCGTAGGTGCTTGCTGGCCTGCTATGACTGGGATATGCGGAATGCTACTGGTAGATTGAATAATGGGAAATAATGAAATGGATGGTAGAGACAAGGGAATATGATGGATTGTATGGGGTGAAATCTTTGGACTGATATCCAAAGGGGAATTGATTATACAAGGAGTTGTATGTATCTCTGCAGGTGATTCTTCACTAGCAATACAAGGTTATGATTCTTCACACTACCTATTTTCAACTATTACTTCCTCTTGCAGAGATGCATAAGATTTCTTAGGCTTACCTGATCCTGATGCTCATTTCTGTAAAGTTTTCTTTGCTTTGACAATCTTCTCAGGGTCAGGTACCGGTTCAGCTGGTGATGTCTGAGGATTTCTTCGAGTATGTCTCACAAACTAAGCCAGGATTGGAACATGGAGTCGCCAAAGGTTGGTCTTCCTCCAGTGGAGTTGCCAGATCGATTATTACAACCATAAATGCGTCCAAACCTTGTCTATCATCAAAATCTAGAACTATGTCGTTTCCCAGGGAAGCTGAGCTTCAACCTCCTCTCCCTGGCAACAACGACAATTAATGCTATCACCCCAAGAAACTCTCCTAGGTTGTAAATCAGAGATGCTCGAGAACATTACAAACTTAACAAAAATGTTGGAAATATGGTGGATGAATGAAAGAAATGCTACATATTCAAGCCAGATAACCACTTCTACTATGCTTAACCCCACACATGGGTGAACACCCTCAGGCTACAAGGCTTTAGACCACCAATTACTCACGGTTTGAGAAATAGGTGAAGATGGAGAATACTAACCACACCAGCAGATGCACAAGACCATGTGATGGCCGGATGCAACCAATAAATAGGTCTGTAAATCTATTATCTAATGCACAGACAGGATGATAGCTCTCTGGCATTAAAACAGCAAAAACCTACATACACCTTCAATAATACTAACTAGATTCTAACACAAAGGTGGGATGACAGCCCCTCTAATGCTAAACATCAAGAGCAAATGAAAAATGCATAACAGGCACAGCCTGAAACAAAGAAGAAGAAGTGGAAAGTGAGCAATTAACAACAAAAGAAGCTTGCATTAGCTGAAAATGAAGACCAGACGTTGCAGGTATCACAGTAGTTACAGTCTCCAGAAGTTGAAGCTTACAACAAATTAACATTCATAAACCTATTACATTCTGAGTTCTGGATATATATAGAGGTTGATTCCAAAACTATCTGCTATCTTATGCGTGGAGGGGTCATAATGGACCACCAACCACCTTAACTATCTGATAAAAATATCTACTACAATCTGCTACTTAAATGAATTACTTTGACATTCTCTGGTACTTGGTTGTCCTTCCTGAGTAGGTAGGATGTCCTATGGAAGAATGATCCATAACAGGTAAATGTTGTGAACTGCTCGAGGAGTGTCCTTTTACTCTTCGACCATAATGCTCTTTGAATGCGGTTGTTGAAATATTAACTGTGCAGAGTACTTGGTAGCTGCTTGCTTCACCCTTCGAGTGAATGATACAAGTTAGAGGTGCAAAAACAACATGGAGGATGCATGGCAGGACGGGAACAAATAATAGTCGTCGGATCCTACAAATGGACAACAAAGATTGAATCGAGGAAAGCTGTCGGGAAAAGCAGGCAGAAAGAAATGTGAGCTGTCAGATTAGGGAGCAGCAGATCCAACGGTAATTGCACGAGAAAGGTATGCAGACATTATCGGGCGGAGGAAGTATATGTGGACGGTAAGCAGTTTCCTCGCACCGCTAACAGGAACAGGTGGTAAACGTACAAGGCGGGTGCGATGAAATAAAAATGAGACGCATGGCTGACGGGACGGCGGGGAAACTGCTTTCCCCGCTGACTAACGAACATGCGGTTCACGAGAGCGGGGGCTACGGACACCATCATATCGCAGGGTGGAGGATTGGATGGCACAGGCTTAATGTACACGTTTTGAGTGATGTGATAGGCGAGAGTAAGAATAACAGCGTGCAATTACATGAATATGGTCATATGGGTTTAAACTTCGGCGCTGAGGGGCTAAACTGAACAGGGGCTTACATAGGGTTTTGGGAATAAATCAGAGAATAAGAGGTTTAAAAGAGAATAAAGGGGATGAAGGGGAGGATGAAATCAATTGCTGCGAATATTTTGAAAGCACAACCAGCACTACTAAACCTGTCTTTATCCATCAAACGTTGTAGAACATAACAGAGCTAACAGGAACAATGCCACTGTTTCACTATCATTTTTATAAGTGGGCATGGCCTCAACCCACTTCGTGAAGTAGTCTACAGCCACAATAATGTACTTGTGATTCGTTTCTAAAGGCAGATTACAAGTTGTAAAACCAATACCCCACTTAGTAAAAGGACTGACAGTGACAACGGGAAAAAGAGGAGCTGGATGTGCACATATTTCGAGTATAGATTTGACAGGGGTGACAATGTTTGACCACTTCAACACAATATTTGAAGAACGAAGGCCAAAAATAGCCGGCATGCAAGATACGCTGAGTTGTAGCAAGCCCTGAAAGATGGCCACCACAAGCTCCACTGTGGCAGTCATTAAGCACTGACTCTGCTTCCTCTAAGGTTAAACAACGTTGAAGGATTGAATCAACCCCTCAATGATATAATGCATCACCAATAATAACATAATTTTTATCCAAGTGACGTAATTTTCGATGTTCATCCTTAGAGAAAGTAGAGGGGAACTTCGAAGTCCGGAGATAGACAATGATATCTCCATACCAAGGGTCAAGTGAAGAGATGAGGAATAAATGTTCGTCGGGAAAACTTTCCTCATAAACAGTATCCTCTCCACAAGGCAGCTCAAAGATTAGGTCGGAAAAAACCATAGATTTCTTAGACTTGGCAGACAACAACTCGAGATCAAATTCTTGTAAAATGACTATCCATCGATTATATTTTCCCCTAATCACTCACCTACTAAGGACAAATTGAAATGGATTGACCGTTGCTAAGACAAAAGTTTTGCGTAGCAAGATATAATGACGGAGCCGCTCGACAACATGGACAGTTGCCAAGGCCAACTTCTCAACAGGAGAATAGCGAAGTTCAAGACCTATCAAGCCTCATCTCAGATAATAAATCACATGCTCTATGAGAGCATCGTCTTCCTAAACAAGAACCATACCTATGGTTGATTCTGCTGCAGTGAGATATAAAAGGAAGTCCCTACCATACTCCGGTGGACTCAAAAGCGGGGTAGAGACTAATGCCTTTTTCAAGGCATCGAATGACCACTGTGAAAATTCATCCCATACAAATGGAACTCCTTTCCATAGCAAATGCATAAACCCTTTAGTGATCTCAGCATAATTTTCTATAAACTATCTTAAGAATTAGCCTTCCCTTGAAGACTTTGAAGTTTCTGAATTGAGGTCGGGGGAGGAAACTGAATTATTGCCTCTACCTTGAAGGGATCAACCCTAATCCCTTCATTTGACACAATGAACCCTAATAACTGACCGGATGTAACCGCGAAAATTCACTTATTGGGATTCAAGCGGATCTTATAAAATCGACATTGCTCAAAAACCAATCGAAGATGACTAGGGTGATCAGTTCTCTTTCGAGAATGAGCAACTAGATCATCCAAGTATGCTTTGATGATATGTTTAATGTCGTGGAAAGCATGTGACATGGCCCACTCGAAGGTAGCTCCAGCATTTTTAAGACCAAAAGGCATCTGTCTGTATGCAAAGGTACACCAGGAACATATAAAAGTCGTCTTATGTTGATCTTCTGAACGGATATAGATTTGGTTGTAATCGGAAAAACCATCCATGAAGAAGAAAATATCACTACTGGTATACTCATCAATAATCTAATCAATGAATGGTGTGGGGTAATTATCTTTGGGACAAGCCTTGTTTAGGTCTCTAAAATCAATGCATACTTGGATTGTTCCTTGCTTTTTATCCACAAGGACTGGATTAGAAACCCAATCGGTAAGAGGAACAGGGTATATGAAACCTGCCTTAAGCAGCTTCTCTACTTCAGCTTTAATGGTTACTGCTTTCCTAGGATTAACCAGTCAAAGCCTTTGATGAACTGGTTTGGCATTTTCATACGTTTTGATCTCATGTTGAACTATAGAAGGGTCAATGACAGGCATTTCTTCATAAGACCAAGCGAATACATCTTGAAATTCCTTAAAAAGGTCGGTGTAAATTTGAATTTCTTTAGGGGAACATTCGACTCTGATGAAGAGATTCTCAATCACACTAGGGTTCCTAGAGATGTTTATAGATATAGTTTTTGAAATCACCAACATATTACCTTCGACACGAAAGTGTGCTAGAACTAAAGGATTTGATACCGTACAAACATCACTAGTAAAGAGCTTGGAGAACCTAGATCCCACTTCCTGCAACGGAGGAAGAAAATATGAACGATGGTGTAAGTCTTCCCAAGGTCGATCTACACCCATCATTATTTCTAGGATTGCTTCTTCGAAAGGTAAAACCGTATCTAAGCAGTCCATGGTGGAGGTAGAGTCAAAGGTCTAGGCTGGGGCCACATCACCATCTAGCTCCTACTCAAAGAAAGGAGTAGAGTGGTTGTCTGCAGAGTTGATGATACACTGATATCTAAGCTCTGTTGCAGACATAGGGAATTCCATTCCACCAACTTGTCCTTCAGCTAATGTGGTCGTAGGTGAAGGAAAGGTCCAAGGGTCTGAAAAATAATGAGTTCAGAAGAAGTCTTCTCAAGAAGACTCCTTAAATGATGAAATGACATTGATTCTAGCAATAGGAGAAGGAAAATCAAAGGTACCCATCAATGAAGAATACATCCCAACTCCTAGATTCTCAGTAGGTGGACGATGGTTATCCACTAAAGGAACAGTAGAGTCTGAAGTTGCTTGAGGATCAACTGGACAATAATCCAATTGATCAACCTTAACAATTTTCCCTTTGTGAGGAAAGCAAATGACACGAAATAGAGTCAAAACAACAATGTCCATTTCATATACCCAGTTCCTTCCTAAGAGGAGATTGTAGTCTAGGTTAGCATCAATGACTTCTACTTCGATATTGATGACCTTCCCCCAAACACATATGGGAAAGGCCAGGATAATCCCATGTGGCTTATGATAATGCCCATCAAATGCAGTCAAGAGGGTAGGTGAAGGAACAACCGAAGGTGATCCAATGGCCTTCCAGCATGACATTGACATGACGCACGTGGAAGCTCCTTCATTAATAACTGTACAAAAAAAATTAATTTTCTAGTATGTAGACTTTATTTGAAAAGCAATATGATGAGGGAGTCACTTTTTGACATTTAACATGTCGAAAGTGAGCACTAAAGATTTAGTTGGATCAACTTCCCCTATCGCCGAAAGTAAAGAACTTCGTTGAGCCAGACACGACTGGAAAACCTCTAAAGTGGACATGGCGCATGGACTCTAAGCCATATCCTCAACAATGGAGTAATTCTGGGCGGCCCTAGCATATGGATTGATAGTCACGCATTTAGCGGAACCTTTCAGTATCTATGGTATAGTCTCGACAAGGGCTCACTCAATATGAAGGTCGGTACCTCCGGGAGCAGTTTTGTCTTTGGAAGTTTCAGCTTCATCGTAATCATGCGACCGAGTGGCCACATGGACATTAGAACCCATCATGAAAACATTTGATGATTTTTCCCCTTCCTAGTTGCCCCTTGTAGAGGTACCAAGGTTTGAATTTGTGCCAGCAAGCAGTTGCTACCCTTGGGGAAAAGGGTTGGTTAACACAGCTTGAGAAATAGAAGTCCCTTGTTGTCCTAACAAGCGATACGTGTCTTGAATCTTTGGGAAGAGATGAGTTAAATGGTCTCCACTATATAACTTGCACGGGAACTTGACTTTCTTTCTAGACTCATTTCTACCACCATCAGCATTATTGTCAGATTTATTTGTGTTAGCCTTCCCATCTTGACTCTTTTTCTTACCTCGTCCTTTCTTTTTCCCATTGGGATTTTGATTTCCCTTGGGGTTGGTAGATTGGACGGCATTAACTGAAGAGGGTTGGGAAGATGAAGAGTTAAACGATGTGACATGGTTGTTAGAAGCAGTTTGTAAAGACAATTGTTGCAATTGGTTTAACAGGTTCACTGCATTTGTGTCTACGGATCCAATGATACCATCCGCATGGAGACTTGGCTTCAACTTGGCTATATCAACCTTAGTCCCAGGAGCATCTGGCAATATTTTTTTGTAGAATCCCAGACTGAGAGTAAATCAATTCTAACTGTTGGGCCCTAAAAATAGCTTTCTCCTCAGAATAGACTCCGGACAGAGAGACATCCTTAGAGATTTCAGGTTGTAAAGATTTCAAAAACCATTCGAGACGGTATTTTGGAGGAATTTTGGCTTTAATGAGCCTCTTTCTCCATCTCCATTCCTGAATGTGATCAGAAATGTGGGTTGCCGTATCCTGACAAAAACTGGCCAGAAGTTCAGTTCCGGCATCATAATGGATGGGAAACAAGAAATGATTTAAGAAAATATTAGCTAAGTTGGCGAAAGATGTAAATTTGCCCCCTGACAACTCTATATACCATTTGGCTGCATTGCCAGTCAAGGTGCATTGAAAAAGCCTCAACCTAACTGAGTCATAGATAAGGGAGTTTGATGAGCAAGACAAATGGAATGTGGTCACTTGGTCACCCGGGTCTTCACCACCCTTTACCTCGAACTTTGGAATGTTTGAAGGGAGTTTGGTTGGGACCGGAGGCCAGGCTGGATTGTATTTGATTGGATCATTCGTTAATTTCGTGAGATCTGGCAAGTTTAATGTTGCTAGAAAAGGAAGCCTAGGAGGACCTTGGGGATTCCACCCAAACTAGGTGGAGCTCCCAAAGTTCTAAAAATATTGGCCTGAATCTTGGAAGGAACCAAGCTGCCCGAACTAACCAGTAGAACCGGCTGAACCAAAAGGCGGACCTTGTGATCTAGAAAAACTCAGAGTTTGACCAACTCCGGCTGAAAACCCCCCATAACCAGTGAAGCTCCCTCGTAAAGGATTATAAGGAGTCGATAACCCCTGATAAGGATTCCAAGCAAAATCTAAGGGAGGAATACTTCAAAATGAACTAACTGTGGAGTACGGCCTATTCCCTTGTTGGCCAAAAAACGGATTCCCAGTTCCCATGACACTAACCGCAGGGTTAGTCCAACCTTGAAAATGATTTTTTCTTTGTCCTGTAGAAGAAAAAGGCATAGATCCTATCGTCAGGTTGGAATGTGGTATATGACCACTTCCAAAAGGAAAACCTTGAAATGAAGCTGACCCACCCATCATGGATGTGAAGGCACTAAATGGAACTAACGGAATACCCTGTGAATGGGTGCCAAACGGGAAGAAACTAGAACTAAAAACATTGGCTTGGGAATTTCCACTCGTAGAAGGAATGGAAGTAAACCCAACTAAGGATGCGCTAGCAAGAGACCCAAATAAAGATGCAGAGGAGATGGAAATAGTTCCTCCCCCTTGTACTGATGTTGGAGTTTGCATAGTTGTAGCAGTTGTGGTGGAAGCCATGCTTCCAGTAGTGGCCATCGATGGTAAGTGCGTAATATGACCTGGACTTGACAGTCTATGCGTCAGAATCCCAACGTATTGTAATACTTCTGGATAGCTAGAAGGTAGAGGAGAATTCGGAGCCACTAGCAACTCTGGGAGTTCTTCTACCTCTATGTTATTTTTCGATTGAAAGAGAACTCAAGAAAGAACTGGAGTGTTCCTCTCTTGTTCTGCGGAAATACCAGGCCTGTCTTGAACATTAATTCTCCCGAGAGGAGGATCAATCCCTAATGTGTCAGTTGCCATGAGATGAAACCCACCGGCAGTATTACCTCTATGCCTTCTAGGAGAAGGCTCTAAACTTGGTGGTGAAAGACCACAAAGTCTTCGAGACCGTATAGGTGATCGGTCAACCACTTTGAATTTTTTATTAAGATCTAATAAAAGACTCAAGAAAAAATGAAAGCTAGGCCAACTAAGAGCACAAAGCACACACTAAAAAGTCCCTAAAAGATGTCAACCAGTGAAACAAATTTCAAGTATTTCTGCTATGGGTGATGAGGACCAGACACCAAAATACAAGAAAGTGAAGTAAAGGGGCCTTCTGAAGATAGTTTGGGATAATGACGACCCAGTCCTACCAGCGAAGGTAACAGAGGAAGTTACACTAACCTCCTAACAATAGCCTGCGCTAGTGCAAACCCCCAAGCTTCGCAAGGGTGCCCTCCAGTAGTACCGTTGAGAGTGATACAACGTCGACCTCAAGTGCCATGGGATTCCCCTCCACAGCCACCTATGTAGATCCCTAGGAGAAGAAACTAAGGTTACCAACTCGTATCAGAAGCCAGGCGGAATAGTCTTGAGGTAAGATCCGACAAGTAGGAGAGGGGGTATCTCTCTTCCTTATCTTCAAAAACCCTTGTGCTTAACTCCCAGATCTGGAGCTTTCCTGGTCTCCTTAATTCTATTGGATTTTCACTCACAATTCAGACTCCTAGGTTTGATAGTTTCAATGGCCTTGGAGAGTTTTCTCTCCACTTGCCTAATCCAAGGCCCTAAAATATCCTAAAACTTGTTGGTGTGTCTAAATTGACAATTATAAAAAAGTTTTAGTGTATTTTAATTAGCACTTGTTTTTAAATGGGCTATTCTTTAAGTCAAGGGATAAGTGCAAATGAAACTTGTGGTGTTTTGACGCAAAAGAAATTAATAAAAACCAAACTATATGCAAATGCACTCGTTTTGTTCTCCGATGAAAGAAATTTCTACTAGTTTCAGAGGAACTTCAAAGAAAACAACAAATTTTTCTTTTCTTTTGTTTTACTCAAGATTCACACTCACAAAAATTAACAAAACTATGGATGTCCTAATTATAATATAAGTTGCTAACGCTCATTTTCATCCAAACACTAAAATCAAGTTTCAAGACAAACAAAAATGCACTTTCACTTGAAAAAAGAAACTAAATCAAGACAAAGTTCAAGAAAGAAGAACCAAGTTTTCAAGAAGTTTTCTTCAAAAGCCAAAACAAAAGTGACTTTTCAAAAGTGCTCTAAACAAGACTGAAACTTTATGATTGAAGAATAGGCAACAAAACACTTTGTAAGTTGACAACACAAAACGGGTGAAAACTCAACAAAAAATGTGTTTCAAGATGCTCTTCATAATCAAAAAGCAGCAACAAGAGCTTGGCAATAAAAACCAAAAGATCGAAAGGACAAATTTCAAGAAAGTGTGAATCAACAACTTTCGGAAAGTAAGAAAAGAAAATGGTCACAAAGATATAGTTTTGACATGCAAACAAAAAAGTCACCAAAACAAGATTTGACACAAAGATTGAGATCAACCTTTCTGACCTGGAAAAACAGAGCAGCCAAGATTCCTAGCAAGAAATCTTGTGTGCTTAAAAAAAACGATGACGCTTGCAACAAAACAAATAAGACCAACACTTTCCACAATCAGAGAGAATTTTAAATCATATACTTGCTGTAAAAATAAAGACTAACACAGAAAAGTAACTGATCAGGATTGATTCAGACTAGCAGACCGATCTTCAGAAACAAAAATATTTGAAAAATCTTGAAAATTTTATGGTATATGCGACTGTGTTAGTGCATAGTTGCATGTATACACAATTTAGCCTAAGGAAACATGCGTGTACATGGGTTTACTTAAGGAAACCTGCATATATACGCTTCTGTAAACTGGAAAAACAACGTATATAAAAGATTACAAGAAAACACAAAAAATAGTCTGAAGAAACTGATCAAACTTACAATTCAAGTTCCTACAGGAATAGACTGTATAGTAACAATAAGCAAATAAACAGTGGAGCCCTGATTGGCTTGAATAAACCCAAAATAGGAACAACAATACTGTTGTCCCCAGCGGAGTTGCCAATTCTGTTAAGGGATAAATTCCCCTAGGGTCCTAGCAGATCGGAGGTTATCTATAAAGAAAAACACACATTCCACACAGCCATGATGCTAATATAAACAAACTCTACGCTGAGAGGTGCACCTGGGGGTCCTTCGTTGAGAAGATCTAGCCAGGGTCCAAACCCTCTTGGAGTCTCTTTTAGTCCTTCAACCTGCAAAACAATCAATTCAAGAGAGCATAGTAGTATATGGACTAAACATCATAAAGAAATCATCTTCATATCATATTGAAAGGTAGTTATTTATACAATTAAAACAACCATTCATACGTGAATCATAACATTGATATCATAAACATGAAGAAGATTTATATCAGGAACAAGACAAGTATTTCTTTTATTATAGATAACTAAAGTACAGAAAGGAATGATTTCACCTGAGTCGTCCTTTCACGGGCTCCAAGCGGAACAGTCCTCCAGATTCGTCCAATCTCAAGCCTTCAACAAACTCCTTCCATGACTTACTCCAAGATATCTCAAGTAGTAAAAAGACATCATAACACAAGGAAACAAGGGCTTCCTGTAATGGGGGGAAGTGTTGGAAGCACAAGGATCTTCAGACCTGGTCAGGGATATTCTCAGCAAAGTGATCTCTCTCTCTATTCTCTCCTCTTTTAGGCCTTCCCGTTGAAGCCTTTTATACTTCTCCCAAAGTAGTTTTTTGGTTGGGAATTCATTGGGAATAGTTGGGCCACAAGCACTAATAGGTAATCAACAGGTGAAATCTGTGATCTCTGCCCAAAATTAAGGAGATTTAATTTTTTTAATTGTTTTAATACATATACATGGGTTGGGTATACACAGACCCGCGTACACACGCGTTTAGCTCAGGGCAATGTCGCGTATATGGAGTAAAACACAATTTTTAAAATTTTTGGACCAGGTCTGGAAGGAGGGGTTTCCCTAGGCCATGAGTGCAACATCACAAACATCAAGAGTGAGGTTTGGAGCTATAACACCCCCTGGTAATGTTTGTGATTTGAGGTATCTCTAGTGGCCAATACTTCTAGGTACTTACCTAAGGTGACTGGGATGGGCTGTCCTAGTACCTCAAATGGACGAACCTACTTTGTCTTCATTTGGGAGGGTGCTTGTCTTCACGAGTGTACTTGGCCCCTCAATCTGAGGTTTGGGTGAAGCTCAAAAGTAACCGTAACCGTACATTTGGCCATCCTTCTCTGTTACTCATTAAGAAACTGGGTTTCAACTCCAGTAATCGGTGTTTATCAAACGAGGTAATTTCCCTCTGTTTGTTGATTGACATATTTAGTGTATTTTTTCTTTTTAGGTACCTGAGTGCTATCATTTGTGAGACTTTAAATAATATCACATTAAAATTTATTTGATAAAACTTAACGGTCACTCAATTAGTCTGGTGGTACCTGTACTTCCTTCTTCAGTAGGGGGAACTTTCCCATTTATCCATTCGATGACTCACGGGTTGTGGAACTCTAGAGACATTGTTGGTCCTCTACCACTTCCCCAGTCGATGGTCATCACAACACCAGTAATGTGGAATCCTGCTATCCCGATTGTCCCAGGTATGACAACTCACATAACACCCTCTATAAGTGGAACCCAACAGATGCTAGGTTCCACTCCTATGGTGCCACTAAGCATACCTTCGACTAGTGCCACATATAGTGCTCCATATAACGCTCAATGTGGCACTATGGGCACAGTCCCACTTTACCAAAACCAAGGTTGGCTGCCAATGTACAGTTACAGCCCCCAGATTCAAACATTTGGGGCAGTTCCCAATATGCACATGATGGTGAGGAATGTCAAGGTTCCTTTTCCATTCCCAAGCATGCATGGATAGTCATTGATTGACATGAGTATTTCCTCTGTCAATCAAAGCCATACTGTTAGTTTTGTGTCAGTTGGAAATCCATAAGGGATTCCCACCCAAACCATGGGGGCACCCTACTCACAAGCTCAGATGATTCAAGGGGGCACTGCTTATACTTGGGGAAACTTCATACCCTAGTATCAAAATCCTCATGGGAATCCACTTTACAACACTGTACCGCAAAGAAACTACTACACCACGTAGCCCATGTACACCATGGGGAACCAAAAGATGGGAGGAGCGCAGAGCTCCTCAGGTCATCCATCATCACAATGGTCTAAGTTAGGGGCACCCAACAATTTTCCTTTTTTGGCAACATTGGATATCCCCAACTTATACAAGTTGACTAACAACCCCATCTACCACAACTTACAATGGTCGTCGATTCTGCATAAAATACCGATGGACATTCCTAAGTTCGACGGAAAACAAGGGGAGAATCTAGGCACTCACATCACCACCTACCATCTATGGTGTGTTTCTAACTCCATGGTGGATGACAATGTCTAGTTGCATCTTTTTCCCCACACCCTCACTGTCAATGCTGCAAAGTGGTTTATTGAGTTACCACGTGTGTTAGTGAATACCTTTGATGCTTTAGTGATGGAGTTTCTAAAGCACTTTCAGTTACCTATCTGTTATGAGACAGGGACGAAACTCCTCACTTCGTTTCATTGGGATACCACCACCTACATCTCCGATCATATCCATGAATAGATGTTAGTCAAAGCCCTCATCCCTGATTTTCTCTTAACAGACCAGTTTTGTAAGTCACTACTCTCACAAATCGCTAGAGATGTCACTCTAGGTGGTGTGTTCATGGAGGACCAATCCATACGTTGTACCCAGCACTTAGATTTAATATATTCATAGTCTAGCACTCTCTACAACATTATCCCCTATGCTCCCGGTAACCCCAATCCTCCCACCACTCAGTGCCCTGGAGCGCATGCCAATGGAATCATCGACGCAACCTCCACGAGTGCTGGAAAACAACTCAGTGGGTCTGTTGCCAAGTTGGTAGTGGACCCCTCTACCAAAACGACTGCTCTTCCTCCTACTACGATTAACTCTGTGCAGTCTACATAGAAATGTAGTAGCAAGAACAAGAAGAAACAAAACAAGATCGCTCCTTCTGAGGAGCAATCATCTAAGTAGCCCAGCCTGAAACAGAAGGCTGTTGCGCCTACTGATGCGGAAAAGGATAAAGGCACCAACTATTCGTGCAAACTCTGTCTTGAAGATCATGTAACTTGGTATTGTCCGTGTCTTCAAGAATGTATGGATTACCTTGCCAAGAAAGATTCTGGTAAGGCACCTGTTGTCCTTAGAAATCCTTTTCCTACTCAACAGTAGCAAAATCTCATTGCCAACCAACCGCAACCCACGTCAGGGGGCAACGATGAATCGCAACATCCTTTAGTTGGTGAAGGGAGTTCTATCATTTACATATTTGGAACGGTAGATCTCACCACAAGAGCTAAATCTTATGGAGCTCCTATCGCTCTGGCAGCAGAACCATCCACATGTCAAAACCCATCATCGCCCAATGATTTCCGAATCAAATGGTCAGTTGAGGACTTTGTAATTCGACACCCCAAAGGGGAACTTCGATGCACAACACACAACACATCTGCACGTGTCACCAAACACTACAACATCGTAGAGGATTTGGTGCAAGCACCATCAACTATGTCAGTGCTCGAAGTATTACAAACATGCCCCAGCCAAAGGAAAGCTTTTCTTTTGACTATCGGAGGTATTTACCCTATGGATTCCACGCTTGCTATTTTCAACATGGACAAGTGTAAACCTCCCCTTTCCCATCAACTTGCATTTTAGGTGCATATAACTTCGAAAGGTAAAGGTATACATCGAACTGTCATCGACAAAGGTGCTTCAACCTGCGTCATGTCGACTTCATGTTGGCTCACCCTAGGTTCCCCATCCCTATCCCTGCTATCGAACTCCCTTAAAGCTTTCGATGGCCACACCTTTGTCCCAAAAGGATACTTAGCCAGTTTTCCCATCACTTTGGCTAGGAAAACTGTAACGGTGGACGTAGAAGTCATAGACAAGAAACTCAACTATAATCTGTTGTTGGATCGTAGTTGGACATGTGCCATGATGGCCGTTGTATCTACAGTCTTTCGCATCATCCAATTTCCATTGGATGGAAAGGTTATTACAGTAGATCATTTGTCT
Organism: Pinus taeda; assembly: GCA_000404065.3. Taxonomy (NCBI): domain Eukaryota; kingdom Viridiplantae; phylum Streptophyta; class Pinopsida; order Pinales; family Pinaceae; genus Pinus; species Pinus taeda. The sequence goes on along the minus strand of APFE030851429.1, from coordinate 65,852 downwards.
TTTTGCACCCCTGATTATTCACCATTACCAAGTAGCTCCATGCCCCTAGTAAGAGGTGGAACTGACTCTTACGTCAATATCGGTACTGGTCTATTGAAGGCTTCTTCCCTCATGGGTTGTTTCCCTCTTCAGTTGCCCAAGGTTCCACAATCGATCAATATGCTTTCATCAATTCGTCATGAATAGACCGATCCATGGATCCTTCCGGCTCCTTCAAACATTGACACATACGGAGAACAAATGCCATGGTCACCAGCTGAAATGGCTTGCGAAGCCATTCAAACTAAATCCGAATCTTCGGTCACTTTGGTTTCGGCCAACAATACCACTACCGCTCCCATAACCAATCCTTCTTTCGATCGCTCAATCAAGCCCTGATGGAGGAAGCTATTAGAGAGATCACAAGGTTAGAAGAGCGGCCTTGGGAGGATTCACACCATCATGTTTCGATATTTGATTTGGACATGATGCCTCTTCAAGTCATGTCCTCTGACACAAACGAAATCATTCCCCCACCCTATATAAGCATTCAAACTTCTGGGTTGGACGAAAATATGAACGACACTTCCAATTCAATGCCCATAGATATTTCAGTCATGACATGCACCATGGAAAATACCGAAATGAGCGCAAATTGTAGTTCTGAGGAAATTGCAAACTCCACCTACCTACATGAGGAATTCCATGAAGAATTTTCTTGGTCTCAGGAGGAAATGCTCGACTTTAACCTGTCATTTGTCGCACATGTGATCCAACTTTACGACGAGGCAAAACGAAATGGGTGGCCACTTCATTCCCTAGATATAGTCGTTGAACCCATGCTCGGCCCTACGGCCGAAGAATAATGCCTACTATACCTCAAACAACTAGATAAAACACATAGAGTTGCTAATTTAGCACTCGCAGCTCACAAGGAGCAGGTACACGCCAGATTTGCACAAGCGGTTAGGTTTTCTTCTTTCCAAGAGGGTGACTTTGTATCACTCTATCATCCAAAAGATAATATCTTGGAGGCATGCATGCTTTGAACCATTTGGCTAGGTCCCTACATCGTTACAAAAGTCCTCTCAAAAGGGGCATACGAATTATAGGACTGGGAAGGAGTCCCCATCAAGGAGCCCAGGAATGGGCTCTACTTAAAGAAGTATTATGCCTAGTATGGCACCACGCATATACTTCAAAAATAAAGCACTGTTAGGGATATTTTATTGCTCTTTAAAAAATATAAACATCCCCAAGCTTTTGTCCTTGCACTCATTAAATCTATGCAACGATAAATAGAGCACTTTTGGAGACATTTTATCTCTCTTTAAAAAATATAAACATCTCCGAATTTTTGTAGTAGGACTCGCTAAACATCCATACCACAGTCCGTAAAGCACTCTTTTGGGATATTTTATCGCTCTTTAAACAATACAAACATCCCCGAGTTTTTCATCCTTTGCACTCGTTAAATATATGCAAACGATGCTCTGAGCACCTCTTTTTTGATCTTGTTCAAGCTCATAAACTGAAAAAGACCAACGAAGCATCCTTTATAGGCACTTTTTTCTCACTCTTTAAACTAAAAAATCCTGAGCTGTGTCTTGCTGCTCATTAAACATGATAAATATTACTCAAGCATTCTTTCAAGTACTTTTTTCAAGCTCATTAAAAAATGAAAAATCCTGCGTTTTTGTTACTGAGCTCATTAAAGTGTCACAACAAAACACGAGTTTAGTCAACTGCCTCATAATCGTAACAAAATGAGGTCGACATCTATTGGAAAAAGGTTTCTCTTTATCCGGGTCTAGTAGATTAAATACAGAAAACTAATCGATACGGGTATACTATTAATCTTTTTTTGCACCCATTTAACAACTATGAAAAAGGGACCACCATGGAGTCTCTCTTTACGATCTTTTCAAACTCTCTAAAGATGGAAAGATCACTGAGTTGTCTAGTATGGACTCTTTAAATACATAGACAAGATATAGAGTCGTTCTTTTTACGATACTTTTCAAACACTTAAAAGATGAAAAAATCAACGAGTTTGCCTATCTGGACACACTAAACTAATCAGATAGGGCAAAGATTCTTTCTTTTTGCGATCCTTTTTAGACTCTCTAAACATGAAAAGATCGATGAGTTTACTCGTCTGGACTCATTAAAAATTAGATGGGGAAAAATGGAATTATAACCGTATCCTGAAGCGTGGTTTGGCAGCAAAAGTTCCCTTGAACACAGCACTCCCTCAAATAAACCATCATTTTGATAACCTCTCAATATGAACCCTACCAACCTATGAGTTTTTAGCCTATATACCTTGATGCCATTGCTTCTCCGTATCTTAAACACTCTGTAGTGTTCATGAGTCTAGTGTTGTCTGGTTAAAATTGTTGTTGTGCCTTCTATTGTTCAAGGGTCCCTACTTGTTTCCTCGATCAACTGACCCTACGTATCCTTTCATCATGCCCTCTGTTGTTTAGACCCAAAGCTCAAAATATTCTTCAGAAAACAAAATCATCCTTGTCCGGTTTCGTGTTGACTAATGTAGGACACGTCATTGCCTACCTTTCAACAGGTTCCTTCCTATCAACTTCAACACTCTATCTAGGAAGATAACCCAGAAACACGTTCAGTGCCTTGGTGCTTGCATACATTAGTGGTAGGCTACCTTGTGCTTGATCACGGTTTTCATCATTGGCTCCTGGTTAAGTGATTCTATAAGTGTTTGATGACAAAAAATCTTTCACACTCGCTAGTTTGCACTATGCATCTTGGAGACCATCACCATTATCGGTGGCCTTCCTCGCATCTGTTAACAGTCTCTATTATTGGCTAGTAATCAGATGATTTTGTGAATGTTCGACGTCAACTCATTTTATCACATGTACCGATCTATGCTGTTCAGTGAAGCAGGAATCGAGCCCTTGGGTAGAGGATTACATCATTCAGCCTTGTTTCCTCTCCCAAGCTGCAATATTGTTCTTTAAAGACAACCATTTCAAGATAATCTATTATGACACTGGATCTGCCCTGTGCCATGTTGGCAGCCAACATTGTTATATCTCTGAGGAGAAAGTTACTCTGACATAGCTACTGAGCATGGGAATGCCCGACTTAGGACATGATTTTAGCAGTTCATATATATCTACTTTTGTTGTATCAGGTTTTCCTTATCGCCTGAAACTTCTCTCTCTCTCTCTCTCTCTACAAAGATTTTTACAGGAAACTATAGTATTTTCATAAAGTATTTCAACCATCGTCTCTGCCTCTGATCTCATACTTTAGGGGGAATCTGTTATAGGCCAAATTGACCTCCTAATCAACTCAAAGGAGAAATACAAGATGACTGAAAGAATGACCACAGTTTCAGGCCCAAAATCCAAACTAACGCTCTTTGTACATTGATAACCTACTTTATAAATCTTGTTTACAAGCATAAAGGAGCATTAGTCAACCTGCTAACTCTTGTTGTTAGACCAGGGAGAGCGTTAGTGAACTTTAGTGATGCTCAAGTGGTTATGCCAATGAATCTACCATAAAATATCTAGATATTATTTCCCTAAATTTGTGCAAGAAAAGCAAGGAAACTCCAAAAATTGAGATATTTGGAGAAATTCTATTCCAGAAACAGAGGCAAATGGGAAAAAGCTGGTAAAAGAGACAAGTTCATAGTTTTTACCCAAATGAACTACAAGTGGAGTTGGGCAGCCCTAATTTGATTGCTATATAAGCAACGAGAGGGCCATTGCACAAGGGTCGGAGCATTTAGAAGGATAGTACATGGTGATGTTGTGATATTGTCATATTCTTGAAGGAGATAGCTAAGAGAAGGAGAGAGAGAGAGGAAGAAGGCATGAGGAAGGTTGATACAAAAGGGTTGTTGTAATCACTCTTTTGAATATAGGACTACGATTGTGTTCCACTACTCGAAGTGTTGGTGATATTGTGCATTTATTTGTTCATTTTGATGCTTGTTGTGTTGAGTAGATAATTACACATTTATACATGTTTGTTACAGATTCTTTCATTAATTGTTAGAAGTATATGCTATGATTGGTTTGCTTCATTCTTTTGTGCAAGAATCGCCTTGGAGCTGGTCAGGAGGAGTTCTTCTTACCGCACGAAGATCCCCAAGCAAATCTAGAAAGAACCAAAGGTGATCCTTTCTCCATATCCTATCAATATATGTTAGATAGATGAACATGTGTGTAATAGGTACCTTTTGCAGATAACCTTACAGTCTGTTGAAAGTCCCAGGAAGACTTTCGAGGGTAGTTTTCATCCCGTGAATTTTACCCCATAGAAAATACCCTTATTATTCCATGTTCTTCACAAAAGTCGAAAAATTCATCCGAGGTAAATTCCCCTCCTTGATCAGACTTAAGGCATTTGATTTTGCGATCTGATTCGTTTTCAACCAAGGCTTTGAAAGCTTTGAACTTTTTGAAAGCTTCGTTTTTATGCTTCAAAAGTCCTATCGAACACATCCTGGAAAAGTTGTCAATGAACAATATAAAGTATTCTTCTCAGTGAGGTGACTTTTTCCTTGATGGGCCACATAAATCAGTATGGACAAGTTCAAGTGGCTTACTAGCTGATCCTTCCTTCTCAGGGAAATGTGTTCTAGTTTGCTTACCAAACTAACATGATTTTCATACTGTATTGTCTAGAATTCTGATGTCAAGAAGATCACGAACAACCTGATATTTACATGCTTCCTTATCTGAGGGAAGCTTAGATGCCCCAATCTTCTGTGCCATAGCCAATGTTCATCATTTTTGCATAGATAGCATTGTTGCTATCCTTCCTTGAGTTTGTATAAATTATTTGGAATTCTTATGCCTTTGATCATTGTTTCTCTTGTACCAAGCTCACGAACAATACATCCATTTGATCGAAATACTACCTCATTTCCTTGATCACACATTTGACTAACAGTCAATAGATTATGCTTTAAGCCCTCAACATACATAACATTTCCATCTTTGACCTTTTATTTTAAAAGAATAGAGCCTTTACCTTTTATGAGTGTAGGGGTGTCATTTCCAAATGAAACCTTCCTTTCCTTTTCTAAGGCACTATATGGCTGAAGTTTTTCTTTATCACCTGTCATATGTTTCAAGCATCCACTGTCGATGTACCACTGATTTCCCTATCCTTCCACATATAAGGCTATACCACATCTTTCTGTTTGCGGTTCTTTCTTTCTCCATGTTTTGGGACCTAATGAAGCTTTCTCCTTCTGAGATGTTTGCCGAAACTGACTCCTGCATTCAGAATCTTCATGACCGAAGTTGTTACAAATAGAGCATTCTATTTCATTTTCAAGAGAAGAAAATTTATTGTAGGTACTCTTCATGATCCCACTCACACTCCTTTGATTTTGTGCTTCTCTAGTCATGATGGTCTTGTAGGCAACACATTGAGCAGCTTTGTGTCAAAAGTTATGACATGAGAAACATTGGGCATTAAAGAAATTCCTGCGATTATCAAATCTATCGACTAGGTGATTGTAGTTTCCATTGACATTCATTCTTGAGGCAAATTGAGAATTATTTACCTATAGTTGGTTGTAGCTTCTATTCACCCTTGAAGTAGATTGACCCCGATTTACCTGGTGTTATGCTTTATGCCTTTGTTGACAATAGTCAACCTATTCAATTCTCCTTGCTGCATCAAGGTAACTTTTGGAGGTGGATGGCTTTTGTGCTTGAGATGCTTCTTCAGTATATCCAAGACCTATCTTGATTAGAGGATAACGCTGCACTTTGATAATCTCACCTAAAGTTTCAAATCCTTTAGAAAATCTAAGATTAAGATCTTTTATTTTTTCAATATCTTTTCTAAGTCCCACAATTTCACATTCTAACTTTTCATTTTGTTTTTCCCTTTCAGCAAGTTGGAATGTCAGAGTATCTATGATCTTACTCTTTTCTTCTAAATAGATTTTAAGTTTAGAAATTTCTTCATAGAGATCATCTTCATCTATAGTATCCAAGAAATCATCATATTTAAAAGCCAAAAAAGTCTATAATCATTACCTTGTTCATCTTCATCACTATTTGAAAGTCCATTGCTTTCTTCATGTGTATAATAACTCTTTTTACTTACATTATGTTTTCTGTTCCATTTAACTGGTTCCTTACCTTTGTCAAGCTTATCTTTATGAGGACATTTAGCTGCATAGTGACCTACTCCTCTTCCACAAGCAAAGAATTTGAAAGGTAGCTTACCTCTGAATCTTCCAGAACGCCATTGAAGGTTCTTGACAAAGTTTGATTCTTCCTCTCCTTCTGACGTATTCCCTGACTCATTGTATTCTCCTTTTCCTGAAGCTTTGAATGTGGCTTCTCTCATGTCTGATGGACCCCCTTTTATCATTTCAAAAGCAATTACGATTCCGTGCAGCTGTGACATAGTAATACTCCGAAGATTCTGCTTTTCTTCTATGGTAGAAACCTTTGATTCAAACTTAGAAGACAAGGATCTTAGTACCTTTTCAACTACAGTAACTTCTTTTATTTCTTCACCCAAATTTTTCATGTGATTAGCAATCTCATCTATGCGTAGGAAATAATTAGCTACAATTTCATCATTGCGCATTTTGAGAGTTTCATATTGAATTCTGAGAGATTGTAGTTTTCCACATTTTACCTGATTGTCTCCTTCATAGCTTAGAATTATCTCATCCTATATTTCTTTGGCAGTTTTGAGCTGCATAACCTTGATGAATTCTGATTGTGATAGACTCCCCAATAGAGTATTGATAGCCTTTGCATTTGTTCCATACTACTTTTTACTTGCCGTATCTGTAGGAGTTGCTGCTGGAAATGTGTATCCTCCTTCCACGATATCACAAACTTATGTTCCAAGAGATTGAAGATAGGTTGTGGTTCTTACCTTCCAATAGACGAAGTTACTCCCATCAAAAATTGGTGGCCTGATGGATGCCCATTTTTCGTAGCTGCTCATGATAATAGATCTTCCTTCAAGTGATCAAGCTTCTTCTGAAGGACCTGCTCTGATACCAATTGTTGGAAATAATAATGGGGTTGGGGGGGGTGAATCAGTATTAGCAGTTTAACAATTTTTTATTTCCATAAACAAATTGATGTACGCTACTTCTGTTAATTAAACCTGCGTATATATGCAAATGTGTTTAGAGAAAACTGCATATATCTTGCAGACTTCTAATTTAGTTAGCCGATCTTAATCTGTGTATTAGAACCATAAAACAGTAATCAAGTGCAGTAAACAGTACAGGAAATCACACACATGAACATAAGATATAAGGTGGAAACCCAATGTGGGTGAAAACCACCTGCTACAATTTGTCTCTATATTCTTATAATAAGAAACTTATTTTTATAATAATTCTGTATTGGTGCAGTCTTATACCAGTACACAGGTTTCTACCTGCAAAACGCTACAATCTTCTCTCATTCTTCAGCTTCTCCTGGAAGGGAGTTACAACCCCCTTAGCTCTTGTACTAGCTAATGTACTAGTATGTAGGTGTTGACCTATAGAAGGCTACAACCTTCTCTTTTCTTCCAGGGACCACGTTTCATAAATTTTCAGACTGGATCCATCAATAACATCAAATATATCTGCATCAACCAATCTCCTTTGGACCAACCAAAACTGAATCAAACAATCATTTTTCTGAATGTTGCAATCAGAATACAGTAATAGTAACCAGAAACCAATACTGAACCCAAATCACTACAGAAATAAACAGAAGTAGCTAACACAGATTTTATGAGACATGCGTTACTTCAATATGTAGAACCTGCATGCATACGCTGCTATATTAAGGCAAACCTGCGTATACGCCAATTTGAATTTCTAAACTAGCGGGTATACGTGCCTTTTCTATGTTGAACCTACGTACATATCTATAAAATATAATTTACCCTTTCAACAATTCAGATATCAGTTATAGCCAGATCATTAGATTTATAGATCAAGTCATGTGCCAAATATAATAGATAAAAATCACACAAAGATACTTCTCTTCAAGCCATAAGATCTTGACCCATCAATAGAACTTATATTTCCTCTAGCGCTTAGGTGTTGGCCAGATAAATCGATCTTGCGGACAAGACCGATCTCCCTAGTATCAGAAGATAGTCTAGCAACAAGCAGACAAACAAATCTATCTTTCTCTAAACATATGTGATTCATAAATAAAAACTATAGAGGTGTTAAGACCCTACCTTAAGTCCAACGCTAGTTTGTAGCAGCCATCCTTTAATCATTCGAAAGAATTTCCTTTTGAGAACCTGCAATCACAAACACACAAACATCAAATAGCACCTGCATAGCTAATATCATAAATCATGTCTATTATGGTGATAAAGGAATCCATAAAATAAACCATACATCAATAGCTTATTGAGAAAAACAAACTTATTTGTATTAAATTTGAGGTAGAAGAACCTTACAACCTTTTCAGCCTTGATGTTGAACAAGCTCTTCCTGGGGTCCAAAACAGGAATTTCCTTTACTTTGACAAGCCTTGCACTTCTGCAAATGAGATCTTAGAGGTATGTAATCTCTCTGCATAAAAACTCAACTAAGAAGACTAAGTTCCAGCAACATTTCACCTCAAAAATATTCATCTTTCAACCTCCCAATTAACCAACCCAGTGCTTCATTTTATAGTGCAGAGGAAGGAGGTTACAGGTCCACCTATGAAGGGATAGAGTCCTCCTTCAAAGGGATAAGCTCCTCACATCAAGGGGTTAGCTCCTTAAGGTATGGGATGCATGAACCTTAAGGGAGCGAACTTGCCACCTCAAGATTCCTTCCATAAGCTTCTAGAAATGACTGAAAGTGAGTTTTTTTGGAATGTACTCATGCCTTCTAACTTTTACAGGGGTACGCACCCATAACACAGAGACTAAGCAGTTAAGTGTGCAGGAGACATGACCATTAGGTGCGGGACCGTAGGTAATGCAAAGAGAAAGTGCAGAACTAGATTTTTAGAGACTTTTGAGGGCTTTCTTTTATTTTCAAGGCTTTATATGAGGAACTAAGGCTTAAAAGTTACAAAGGAGGAAAGTATGAGTGGTAATGGACTCACACAGATTGCAGAATGTCAAGGTGACAATTTTTTGTGCAACAAATTGCCCCCTAAAGTGTGAAGTCTGTAATTGATGAAGATAGAGTTTGTCATCTATGAAGAGTGAAGTACTTTATCATTTCAAGGATCATCCTGTGGACACCCCAGTCGGAACCTGTAAAAACTTTCAATGCAAAATATATATATGTGAACATATCATCACTGAGTGATCCAGGTGGATATTGGTGGCCACCCGCTAATTCGACTTGGATCCCCTCTAGTGCTTCTTTCAGTTCTTTCAGTTTCCTTAATTATAGCACAATTTACTATTTTTAGCAGTTTTTCGGGTCCTAAACTTCCAGAGCCGTTTTGAGGCCCTAAACGACGTTTTTTGGAAAATCTACTGCAAGCGATTTTTCTATCTAAACATCGTCTTTTCTATCATAGTCCTCGGAGAGATCTTTCCAACGGGCTATCATGCGCGTCAAACGGAGATAAGACGACCAATTCGCGACCCCGGGAAGTTGAAATACCAACTTACCCAAAAACGGGGCCCACAATTTGGTATTTCATCTTCTAGGGTTAGGTTTTGGAATGTGAAGGGTTTTTCCATTGTTTCTCAACAATAAATAGGCCTTCGAGCCTCATTTTAACACAGTTCAGAGGCATGTAGCCACACATCTCTTCTCAGAGATAAGCTACCATCGCCCTAGCTGGTTTATTTCTATTTCTGGTTGTAAGCATATTTCAGTATTTTCCATTAATGAAATGAAGTATTATTTCCGCGGCATCTTTGTGTATATGGTTATCTCTGTATTTTATTGCGTTCCTGTTTAAATCTGGATTAGTGGTATCAGAGCGGTCTGCTTTTTCTCTGTTTTTCTTTGCATGTCCCCAACGAGGTCAGGATATAGGGAGTTAGGGCTTGAACTGGTCGAACCTTTGCAAAGACCAGCCTCGCAAATCTCGACGAGCTCCCATGGCGGATGAGAAGAAAGACGAGGGGGCAGGAGATCCTATCAAAATCTTGCTCGAAGAAGCACTCGAGCGGCAGAGGAACGCGATGATGGATAACTTTGCGCAAATCCTTCAACGGCTACCCAGAAGTGACGCATCGGCTTCCAATAGCTACTCTGGAAGTGCCACACCCTTTAAGGTACAAGTTAATTTTGAAATCCCCATATTCGAGGGTCAGATAGACGCCGATGCCGTAGATAAATGGTTAAATCTGCTAGAGGGTATTTTTCTGTTCATGAATTTTCGAGTCGGGAAAAGATTGTTTTTGCTCTTCTCAAAGCAGCCCCCCACGTTAAGGACTGGTGGGAAACCTACTGCAGCAGAAGGATGAAAGTACTGGCTCATTATTTTCAGCCGCACCCACTTGGAATGACTTTCGGGATGCCATCGAGGAGCAGTACTACCCTGTCAAAAGCTATGAGGACAAATACATCAGATGGACCACGCTGCGGCAGGGACGGGACCAAGATGTGCCTGAGTTCACAAACATCTTTCACAC